>ML788720.1:246522-261917 GCA_009831015.1 Picea engelmannii
AAATAAAATAACATTACTAATCTAAATTACAACTAATGGCCTAAAGCCAACATAAATAAAATAACATTACTAATCTAATATGCCCCAATTAAGTGGTAATGAGCCAATATTAGGGCTTAACAATAACCCTCTTTCTGATTAAATTTGGGCCTGCTCCGTGTTCTATAATTTTGGAGTATTTTCGATCTCAATTAACTAATATTTACCATACCATATTATTATTCACTCTTACACCTTTCGAGCGAGCTAACTAAGGACTAATGTTGATGCCCGTAGCTCTAGATATGGCTGTTTCAAGTCTGCATAGTCATTTTTTCCCCAAATCCATGACATGTTGTTATCTACAATTATGATGTTTTCCATTAATTTTCTGGACTAAATACCTCTTACACTGTATTCCTCTGGTTTATACTTTCCAACGAGGTATCACTGGCTCAATTCTGACACTTGTAGCTTGAGTCATGCATGTTTGAAAAATGACACTCAACAACCTTTAATATGCTTGTGGGTGAATCTTGGTTGTTGATCTTTAGCTCTTGTAGATTTGGAAAAAATCATGTTTTGAATCAGGATGAATGACAACTATTGATTCAGTGGGGATATTAAATTCTATCCCTTCATTGGAGGGAACAATCATTGGAGTGCTTGAGGGCAAGGTGGTAATGAGACTCCAATGGGGAAGTCTCTAAGATATCAACATGAACCATTGATCTGTCGGGAGGTGAAGTAGAGAAACATGATTGTTTATCGGGGCATGTGATCACTCTGAATCTTAACTGTTGACGAGATAATGGAGAGATAAATATCAACTATAGATATTGGTGGGTCTTTCCTAGGAAAGGCCAAGAGGGAAGGTGATTTCATGATGACAAGGGATGCCAACATGTCTAGAGAAGGACATGTGGCAGTGCATAATTTGTAGAAAGGACCAAGTGGTGACTATGTTGGTGTTAATCCTTGGGATAGGTGTTTAAATCATATTCCTCAGATCTATCAATTGATATATCTCAACTATTCATCAGAGGAGTGTTGGTTAGAGTGAGTTGCAGTTCCAAAGAGGGATGTACTTTGATGGGAGGTATTCCGAGGGATAATTTGGGTTATTGAGGGAGGGTGGCTATGAAGAAATGATGACCGTTGATCTATAAGAGAAGAAGTAGAGTGACGATAGGGTAGTTAGGATGACGAGGATGTTGGTTAGGTGGTCAAAGTGACTATGATGTCAGCGTGGAAAATACGGTTTCCCAAGGGGTGAGACGTGTCAGTTGGGGATTCCATGGGACTAGATTGGGCCCAAGTGAAGCATGGAGGCCTATAGATCACAACTTTGAATATTAACTATTGATTTATCCCAACAAGTAGATATCAATAGTTGATCAGAGGAGTGCTGGTTAGAGTGATCAAATATACCTGAAGAAAATATAATTCGAGAACAAGAGACTCCAAGAATGAATGAGGGACATAGATTGAGAAGTAGGTGAGATGAAGTATTAACCATTCATCAGAGGGGGGTCGTATTAGGATTTTATGTACTCCAATGGAGAAGAGATCCAACGATGAAGAGAACAAGTGTGGTCAACTACTTGGATAGGCCTTGATGTCCTGTGATGATGTGTATGGTCGTGTCAGTCAATGTGTCAAGTGGAGGATGGGTCCACATGTCATGTGGGTGATGTGTCACATGTCAGGGTGATTTTTAGTTTTAGACAATGTTTAGCGTTGAGTCCTAGGTAACACCTGTCATGCTAGGTGGCGGGTCATGGCAGTGCCACATGTCCGAGGTGCCATATATGGAGGTGGATGTTAACTAAAGGATAACTCGAGGCACCGATGGGATCATGGTATTTTATATTTAACTTCTGAGAAACATCAGATCCATTAGAGGATTCCATCATCGAAGGATGGGAGAAGAGTGCTCGAGAGCCATGAGAGATGGAGCTTTGACGACAAAAATGTCTGCAAGTGTTGTCATCAGAGTATGGGGTCAGAAGACTGGGAAAAAGATATATGGAACAAGTCCTGACGACAATGAGGATAGGTTGTGGGTGCCACATCATCCATGTCAATGACACTTCAAATGGCATAGGAGAGAGGGAACTACATGGATACCACATGACAGTGAGGTGGAAAAGGTAAGTTTTGGATTAGTAAGTTTTGGGAGGACATAAATTTTGATCTGAAACTTAGATTTAAGTATGGTTACATTCGTTGGGAAGATATCGACGAGTGTAATCCAACTAAGAAGCTTGGTTATATGAAATAAAAGAATAAAATAAGGGTAAAAATCAATAGGACTTGGGCCTAAGTTCTGAAATAAAGGGAAGGCCAAAAGGGAAGCAGATCAAGAGATTCCCCCACATGCATCTCAAGGTTGGACCAACCATGAAGAAAGGAGATCCTGCTAACCTGTTATTGCAACTACAGAAAGAGAAGAGATCAATTAAGTGATTAAAAGGACACTCACCAATGAATCATAAATTTTATGTTTCCTTTCCTTTTAGCAAACCTATGAATAAGTACTAATTTTTTGTTTGCAAAATGAAGAGAATGTAGAGGAGATGTTTATCAAAGGAAATCGTCTATGCCAAGGATTGCTATAGATAAATGTCATGATAGATACATGCACCTAATACCCAAAACAAATAAATGATTAGTGGCCTTATGATTCAAATTAAGAGATGATCAATATATGGGATTAAAAAGATGAAGATTCTAAGCACAACATGGAAGAAAGAGTATGAAGACTTTGAATAAGTCATTTAGAAAAATAATTAGAAATAAACATCAAACTAATTTAAGACATGTAATAGATCATCAAACCCTGCAACCACATAGGATCATCAAGCACTTAGGAATATGAAAATGTATAAAGATAACATGTCAATTCCATCATACAAATTTCAATTAAAAATCACAGGTTAAGAAGCATTATGAAGACATTTGAAATTATCATATCGAAAGGACTAATCAACACCCATAAAATATATTCATCAATCAAGATAAAACCCCCAACTTCTTGAAGTAGTAGAGATTAGGAAATAGGGTTGAAATTTTAGTAGGGGGCCCTTTCCTTTCTCTTGTAAAAGAAAAAGTAAAGGGTGGTTTTTGCGGCCACACCAAAGAGCCAAGTTTTTCTTTTGGGTATTTGTGGGAAGTTGCAGGATCCATAAATCAACTTAACAAGAATCTACAGAAACCCTAGACATGGTGTATGAGTCTGTTCATAATAAACCTCGAGATCCAATAGAAGAGAGATTTGAGCAGTTGGAAGTGCAAGTTGTTGACATTAGTTACAATATGAACATCGTCATAGTGGATCTAGAAATAAATATAGGATCATTTAGAGGTGATGGAGACTCTAACTCAGAGAAAATATTGGAGGGAAAATCGAAAGATCAAGAAGAATCAAGGAAGGAGTCGTTGAAGGAATTTAAGAAAGAACAGTCGAGTTCGACTGCCATTATCCCTTCACAATCCCTATTCAATATGGAAGCGAAAGTGGACATAAAACCATACCAAGGTGATATCGACACATTAAAAATGAATCATTGGTTGCAACAACTAGGAGTTTATTTTAGTGTTCACCATACATAGGAAGAGAAAAAGATTTCATTTGCTAGATTGAAGTTAAAGGGACATGCTTTAACCTAGTGGGAAATCCACATGGAAACACTCAATATGGAGGGTGATCTGTCAACAATTAGGTGGGAGGACTTCAAAACCCTCATCAAGTCCCAATTATACCCTATCGGGTATGTATAGGATCAATGGATCCGATGACACTACTTTAAGCAATAGTAGGGGTAGAGTTTACAAGAGTACACCACTGAGTTTAGAGCCATCATATTGGGTATCTCTCCTAAGAACCCATATGTATTCCTCAAGTATGTGGGGGGTTTACACAATCATATATGAAATTAGGTGATGCTCTTCAAGCCAAGAATAGTGGATGAAGCTTGTGTACAAGAACAGTTCTTGGAAAACATAGGCCAAAATAAGGGGCAACCAAGTGGTTCAAAGCATAAAGAGCACCATGAATCTTCCATGGAGGGGAGGAATAAGTGGAAAGGGGAAAAATATAAGAAAAAAATATCCACTACATAGCAGAGTAAATATCCCAAAAACCATTTAAATAATTGGAAAATTGATTTGCACACCGAGGAAAAATTCTATAAACTGCATCCATAACTAAACCCGAAGAACCACAAGAAGGACAGAAAGAAAAAGAACCTTTTAGCCACATATTCAAGCCATCAGGATGAAAGTATCTCAGATGTGGATGGAAATATTGTCTGCACATCTGTGCAGAATGAGGTGAATCTGGTATCCTTCTTCACCAGGAAGAGATGGGTATGACCAAGCTCTTCCACATCAAGATTCAGGTCAAGAAGACCAAGATAGATGTTTTTTTCAAATCTGGTTCATAGGATAATATCATAGTAGTGGATCTAATTAGCAATATTGGATTGGAGGTTCATAATCATCCTATCCCCTATCCATTGGGTTGGGTAAAAAAATATGTAAATATAAAGGTAACAAAACAATGTAAGATTAAATTTTCTATAAGTGTTGATTTTATTGATGAAGTGGAATTGGATGTAGTACCCCTTGGTGTATGAGGAGAAGTGTTTGGAAGCCCTTATATACAGGGGATTCCATATTCATGTGGAGATCCAACCAATGATGAATGTTCACATATGGGAAGTACTACATTATCAACACGCATAAAGGCAAGTCAAATATCTCACTAGTAAGTGCCAACCAAGATAAGAAGTTGATTAGTTCTAGTAAGAAGTATGTTTTGTTTTTCTTAAGATAAAATCAGTCTGATGATGATTCATTGAGAGTGAAGGAATCCATAGAGGAGTGTACTAAAGAGAAGAAACACAAATTGGAGGGGTAGATATAAACATACAAATGACTGTTCCAAGAGCCTAAATGGATACCACCTAAGAGGGAAGTGGAGCACGAAATACAGTTATTTCCAGACTCCCCTTTGTCGAATATTGGGCTATATAGATAGTCCATTTTGGAAGCAAATGAAGTGAAGAATAAATTGTAGCAGTTGTTGGAGCGAGGTGTGATTTTACCAAGAAACTCACCTTGTGGGTCACCTGTTATAACTGGGCCCAAGAAGGATGGGACTTGGATAATGTGTATCGATTACAAGGAATTGAACAAAATTACATCGAATAATATGTACCCTCTTCCAAGGATCGATGATCTGTTGGACCAGTTGCAATGTGCCAAGTACTTCACTAAGCTAGATTTGAAATCAGGATATCACTAAGTATGAGTTAATGAATAATATACCTGTAATATTGCCTTCAAGACAAGGAAAGGTTTATATGCGTGGTTGGTTATTCCATTTGGTTTATGCAATGCATTGACTACATTTGTGATATTAATGACTGATGTTTTATGCACTTATCTAGATTCATTTTTTATTGTCTATTTGGATGATATACTTGTTTATATCTCTACCTGGGAGGACCACATATCACATCTTATGCAGGTGTTAGAGACTCTGAAGAAGCACCATTTTCTGGCCAATCTCAAGAAATGCAAATTTTCTCAGCAATGCTTGGTGTATTTGGGGTATGTGATCGGTGGAGGGGAGCTCAAGATAGATCCCACAAAGATGGAGGCCATCATGAAATGGGAAATTCCTACAAATGTCACTGAAGTTAGGAGTTTTTTTGGGGCAACAAAATACTTGTGGAAGTTCATAGCTTCATATTCAGTGGTAATTGCACCACTCCATGCGCTAACAACAGGTGGTAAGAGTTTCTAGTGGGGGAATAATCAATAGAAGGACTTTGATGAGCTAAAAATAAATATCATACAAGTACCAATGCAAGTGGGTATGCCATGGGAGTTGTGCTGATGCAGGGAGGAGGGCTCCTATGCTATCATTTTGAATTATTTCATGTGGCGTTTATAAACTACCCTACTTATGACAAGGAGCTCTATGCCTTGGTACAAGATGTCAAGAAGTGGAAGCACTATATGATGGGAAAGGAGACCATTATCCACACATATCACCAACCACTATAATATTTGTAGGCCCAAAGTAAGCTATAATAAAATAAGCATTACAAGTGGATGGGGTTTTTACAACAATTTCATTTTTTCATAAAGTATAATAAGGGTAGAACAAATAAGTTGGTAGACATGCTTTCATGACCACCCACATCCAAGATTACAACTTTGGGAACTCTGATGCACATGGATCCTTTTACCCATGATGCATATAAAGAGGTAGACATAGAAGATGAGGAATTCAAGGAGGTGTTTTAGCATCTACAAGGACAAATTCATATAGAATAAGGTGATGGCAAGGTTGACTATCATTTCCAGAATGGATTACTCTACAAGCTCGACAAGCTCTATGTTCCTAAAGGTGAACAATTGCAACTTATCATAGAGGGTCACATGTCACACACCCAATGCCCTAAGTACCCTTTTAAGGAATGGGGTATAAATTTTTCTCCTTCCTACAAATTCTTTGAGTTCATTGAATAAGGGAACCATTACCTTATGCTCTCCAAGATCTTTCCAATGACTATAAAATCGTCCAAAACGAGTTCTGAGCCGAAATTTATGGCTCCCCGAACTTCTCAGAGTATTGTTGGTTAAAGGCCACCTGATGCCCACGTGGCCCCACCTCATTCATGGCACCCACGTGGCTCCACCTTAGTCATCATCCTCTAGCGATGACATGGCCATTGGAGGGGTGGTTGCAAGGGATATCTCCTAGGTATTCATGGGAAATAGGCCTTCGACCCCTTCGATATTATTGTATAGGTATACAAACTTCCCTGGAGTTCTGAAGTCTAAGAACTCTTTGTACTTTGGAAACTATGGTGGAGACTCTATTAACCGTTGGATTCGACGGCTGAGATTATCCAAACTTATCGCATAGATTAGACTTGATAAGAAGGGGGGGGTCCCACAGTTGATTCACGACCAATCCCACGATGCAACATCATCATGGTGTACATGCCCTATCCAATCGAGGTTGGACATCACACATAAGGGTTTCAACACTTTGACACTTCGATGCTTAACACATCATCCTATATCCTTGCATCTTCCGAAGTTCTGAAGTTTTGGATTCCTAAAGAAGGACTTCGATGAAGTGTTTACACTGTCTCTCTCTAGTTGATCAAATGATCGAGAAGGTTCCAAAAAAACCCTCGATCAACGGTCCAAAAATTTCCCAAATTCCTCCCCTTGATTTGACGGTTGGTAGGATTTCTCCACTTTGGGACTTCAACAAATTCATGTCCCTTACAAGTCTTAACCCATTTAAGTCCCGAAGGTTTACCTACCAGAAAGGTCATAAAGAAGGGATGACTACTTGTTGTCAGTTGATGTTACCTCTTACTTTATCCTTCCACTATGCTTGATCTAACGGTCGAGAAGGGTCCCTAAGGATCCTTGGATCTACGACCCACGTTACTTCGTAACTTCGACATTTAGGGATTTCGACCATTTAACTCCTTCTCATTTCTAGAGTAGGTCAACGCCGAATTTTACCGTAGTATTTATCCAACGGTTAGGAAATATCATGATGTTTCTTGGATCGATGACTTGCATAACTTCACGACCGAACATCTGGCTAGGGTTTAATGATAAAGCGGATCCCATGACAACGGATAGGAAACTGCCATTTTCCGGTCACTGTTTTGACATGTTTCCTTCGATGAGATTTGAATGTTGTGAGGTTCCAAAATCCCAAAGTACCGAACCTCTAAAGTCTCGAAGCCCAGAAGGCTTATCTCCCTTTTAGTGTAGCGCAGGGTTCCAGGGTCCTATTCATATGGGGATTTGACAAGCCCTTAAGAGATACACTCTCATATCTTATCTTAGGTTTGGTTAAGGCCACAGAGTTGAGCCTGTGGTCACTGGGGAGAATGGTTTAAAGGAAGAGCCTTTCACTTCAGAAGCCAAATCCTGTAATAAGATAATGATAATTCGAAGGGATTGACAGGTTTAGAGTTATCCCATAGAGTCTGTCCCATCTCTATATTTCCAGGTTTTATCCCTAAATAGTCCCTTGAGGACTTTCCAACCAAAACATGGGTCCACGTCTTATGCTCCCAAATTCATTTAAAACTCATTACTAACAATTCTCCTTCTCTAAACAGAGGTAGGTAGAAAACCATCTACAAAATAGGATATTCAATATTTTCTTCAAATTTCCCAGGCTGCTAGGCCATCAAAGACACAAATTCTACCATTAAAATAAGGTAAACGAATTTTCCATCATACGGCTCAAGAAAAAAATTCAAATTACAAAAAATCAACCAAGACAACATAAAAACTCAGAGTCACACTTATCTGAGATTTGAAATTAGTTGTCAACTGCTGAAAGGGGTGATCTTTTCCACCCAACCATAGGCACAATTTTATCTTTGAGTATTCCTCAACTGGCCACCCCCTAGATAGACCATGATTCCATGAAATAGATGAAGTTTTCCTTTTCGCTCAACTACAACAAGGGACAAAGGTTACTCTCCTTTTCCCACAGGGCCCTAACAATTCAGTTTTTTATCCACCAAGCAAGGGAACCTGCTATGATTGCTCACTCAATCACTACATCTCCATTTATAAGATTGATTAGAAAACATTGTCCAATGCTCCTGTACCTAGAATACCATATATTTCTCAGTTCTCCTCAAAAGCAGAGAGCCTCGGACGCTCTGTTTCCTCTCGAATAGTCTTCTGACCTACTCATGTGTATCTTCTTCCCTCTGCCCATGATTTTGCTAACTTTTCTTTCCTTTTATAGCAATATTTCGTGGGTCATATAAGGAAGTTCCCATATGGGTACTCTGCTCATCTCCTCATTTACTCTTAAGGAAGACTTCCCAACTACCACCTTGACTGGTAATTAAATTTTTCTGGGCTAAAAGATTGTTCTGGGTCTGAGCAATTGATATCTAGCAGCATATTGGTCTGGTAGGGTCATCTGAACCATCACTAGTTCCCTTTACCATCCCCTCTCATGCATCATGATCCATACTAGCCACCTCCTTTCAACAATTATACCACAATTTTCCATTTTTATTTAATGATAGAATATATATATACACACACACAATACCTTTAATAAAAAGGTTCATTGTCTTTCCAAAATTCTCATGAAGGGTCTGTCGATAGTATTTTATCCAAATATAATTATATTTAAAAGCTGGGGGAAACATGGGTATTAAAATCCCCTCCCCCTTAAAGGGACATCTTCCTCGGTGTTCTATCCGTCGTCATGGTCTTTATTTACAACAGTGAACAAAAATTGATATGCATGTTTCATGGCATCCTCCAATTCCCATGTAGCTTCATCTAGACCGAAGTGTTTCCATTGCACCTTGACCTATGCAACGGTTCTATTCCTAAGTGGAATGTCCTTCTTGTCTTGCATGCATTGGGGTTCTGGTAGGAATTTTCCCTTTGGTTCCACCTAGATCACAAACCAGTCAATTATATGATTAAAATCATGTACATATTTCTTCAGTAATGAAACATGGAAAACATTGTGTGCTTTCATTGTGGGAGGAAGTGTTGGTCTATATGCTACAGGTTCCACTCTGTCTAAAATTTCAAAGGTCCACAAAATAGAGGTGCCATCTTGTCATAAGATCCCATTCTCAAGGAACTTATTCTGGGTCTGATCCAGAGATACACATGATCTCCTACTTTGAACTCTCTAGGATTCCTCTTTCTTTCTGCATAGCTTTTCTGTCTATCCTAGGTTATTTTAAGATTCTATTTTATTTGAACTACTTGTTGTTCCATTTATTTTAGCATATCTGGCCCGATTTTAATTCTATATACTAGGTTATTCCAACTATTTGGAATATTGCATTGTCTACCATAGAGAGCCTTAGAAGGGTTCATCTTTAATTACTTCTGATAGCCATTGTTGTAGGAAAATTCTACCAGTGGTAGGTATTCTTCCCATTTCCTAGGTTGATGCATCACATGCATCCTTAACATGTCCTCTAACACTTGGCTTAACCTCTCTATCTATCCATCAGTTTGAGGGTGATAGGATGCATTATTTAGTTTCAAAACCAACAAACATAGATTTCCAAAAATTTGAAGTAAATTTTGTATCTCTGTTTGATATGATTTCCTTAGGAATGCCATGCAGTCTAAATATTTCTTTCATAATAATATTGCTAATATCTATTTCCTTGTAGGTTGAATTTACAGGGATAAAATGAGAAACCTTGCTCAACATGTCCAAAACTACCATAATAGCACCATTATGCTTGGTTGATTTAAGCAATCTTGTGATGAAATCCATGGAGACAGTTTCCCATTTCCATTCTAGAATTGGTACGTGATGCAACAACCCTGGTAGGTTCCCATGCTCCACCTTAAATTGCCAATGAAATAGTTTCTTGGTGTCTGTAATCATTTTTTGATAACTAGGGTGACCAGTATATGGTCTTTTATGTAGTTCATCCATTATGAACATCTTGAAGTCATCAAAATTTCGAATATACAACCTAACTTTGTAAGTTAGTAGACCATCATTCAACAATTGATATCTCTCATACTTCAACCATGTGGGATCTTTCTCTAGGTATGATTTCATAGTTTTGAAAAATGCATCTAGTTCTTGTGCACTTCTGACTCTTTCCTTGATGTTTGGTTCACAGGTGCTTACAACTGCCAAGTGAATCACTTTCATACTTCTACTAAGGGCATCATCCATCCAATTTTATTTTCCTTTAAAATGTTTGATTTCAAAATCAAACTCACTAAGGAGAGCCATCCACCTAGCTTGTCTATCATTGAGTTTGGGTTGGTTGAACAAATATCTCAGTCCATTATGGGATTTCATTAGTACAAATATTCTTTCTAGGAGGTAAAGCCTCCACATTTTTAAAGCATGTACTATGGAAGTCAATTCTAAGTATTCGTAGAAAATCACATGCCCTTCTTGCATAAGGACTCCTTCAAGTCCTTCCTTGCATGCATCTAAACACATAAGGAAATTGCAGAACTTGGTGCCACTTCGATACAAGTTCTATGGAAAAATCAATGTCTCTTATTGGAGGTAGACCAGGTACCTCTTGTGGAAGCACATATTTATACTCTCTTAATATAGGATGGTCCTCTAGGCTTGGTTTATTTTCCTCAACAAAGTTCAACACTTGTATTGCATATAAAGGACATCCTTTTCTACAATACTTCTTCACTTGCAGGGCTAATATTTGTCTCACTGATATAGGCTTTTGAATTCCTTGTAGGGTTCTATTCCTCCCTTCCTCATCTTCACACTCCAATTTTTTATTATTATAGTCCAAATTGGTTTTATGGGCATCCAACCAGTCCATGCCAATCAATAGGTCATAAGATCCTAAAGGGAGCATGTTTAGGGTTGCTTGGGTGGGAAATCCATTCAAAATTAATTGGCATGCTGGTATGACCTCTGTCACATTTCTTTTTGTTCCAGTGGCTAGCTATACCATCCATGATTTATCATGTTTTACTTGCTGCAATATACACTTCTCAAAACTTTGAGGGGAAACATAACTCAGATTAGAACCAAGATCAATTAAAAAGGAAACTAGATGGTTAACAATCATACCTTCCATCTCCACCACTGAATCTTGGTCATCATATTTTCTATTATCCAAGGTTGCATAAATTTGTGGCATTCTCCTAGCCACATCATTGACCGTGGTAGCCTCCTGGATGTTGTAGACCCTCCTATTGTCCTGTTGCATATGTGGGAAGTCCCTCAACAAATATTCTTCTCCACAACCCCAACATTTCAAGGGTTCTCTCTTGGTATTATCAATCTTTCCCGGGGTTGATCCAAAGGGTTTATTACCACTTTGAGATGGAAAATTATGTTGATACACACTTTTAGTAGGAAATTTCATCTTAGAGATTTTTCTGTGATTCTTAAATACTGAGGATTTAAGCGTCTTCTTCTTCAATCCCAATTTACTTTTCTTCTTCCAATCTTGATGAGGTTCTTCCTTATTCTTGAATTGCTCATAACAATACCCTGCCTTTCGAATAATGTGTTCTAAAGTCTTAGTTTCATCAAACTCAATTCTATCATGGAAAGACTGAGACAGTACACTAATAAATCGTTGCATATTTAAATTTTCATCCTTTATGTAGGGCACATACCTCATCAGATCAAGAAATTTGTTGATATATTCATCTATTGTGAGTTGTCCTAGCTTGAGTTTATAGAACTCCTTGGTATTCTTGTCATAGTATCTTTCAGACAGGTACTTCCTCTTAAAGTATTTCCTGAATTGTTTCCATGAAAAATCCTTCTCATGAATTCCTTTCACGTTTCTAAGGTCCTCCCACCAAATGGAGGCCTTTCCATTCAAGTTTAAATTGGCTATTCCGGACTTTAAGTTTCCAGATTAGTCATGGACTCTGAAGTACTTTTTAAAGCCAAGTAGCCAAAATTCTGCTTCTTGCCCATTTTTAATATCTCCATTGAAAGTGGGTGGTTTGGATTTCTTAAAATCTTCAGGGTCATGGATCTTGGAATGTTTCCTCCTCTTTATTATCCTATGAGAATGTGAACTAGTCTCACTACTAGACAACTCCTTGAAGTTGTTAGTTTCCTCACTAGAGGATTCTTGAGTTGAATTCTTGTCCTTTGCATGCCTCTTGGCTCCATGTTGAGCCTTCTTTGAGGTGCTTCTTCTTGTGTTGTTACTTTCAAGACCATGTTTGTGTATCTCAGGTGGACTTTGGGGTTTCTTAGTATGATTTCGATCCACATTACTGGCCATTGGTCCATGTTGAAATTGCCTCTTTATGTTTGATAGGATTTGCAGTAGAACTACATTAATTTCAGTTTGTTTTTCCCATTATTTTAATAGCCTTTCATTATCTTGTTTACAACTTTGTAATTCTTCCATGAGGATTCTTACAATTTCAACCAAATTTGGAGGGGTTTCCACCACCCTCCCCTCATTAGTTTATTCTTCTCTATTGTGGGAGATTTCCCCCAACTCATTGTGTGTCACCATTCTTTATGCTATAATTTTCCTTGCTGTCCACTGACCATTTGAGTGCTGATAAAATATTTTATGTTAGTTAATTATCTACTAATTTATGAAAAACACATGTAATTTGTAAGGTGAAATCAACTTCATTATTTGCAAACATTAACAACACTTAGTTCAGTTTTTTTTTAAAACAAGTAACAACAACATAAAGTTTCATTCCCTTCTTTAATAATAGATTTTGAATAATCTCTTATGTATGGGTTAAGATAGAGTGTTACCCCTTAAAATTTATCTATTAAAAATTTATTCAACTCATTCATGAGCCCAAGCAGGTCAAGTGTTTTTTCCTTCTCTGATACCAATATGTCACACACCCAACCCCCTAAGTACCCTTTTAAGGGACGAGGTATAATTTTTTCACCTTCATACAACTTATTTGAGATCCTTGAATAAGGGAACCATTACATTATGCTCTTAAATATCTTTCCAACGATTATAAACTCGTGCAAAACCGAGTTCTGATTCGAAAGTTATGGCTCCCTAAACTTCTTGGGGTATCGTTGGTCAAAGTCCACATGGCACCCACATGGCTCCACCTCATTTGTACCATCCTACATGACAATGAAATGACCTCGGTCGTCATCCTCTAGCGATGACATGGCCATTGGAGGGGCAATTGCAGGGGATATCTCTTGAGTCTTCGTGGGTAACATGCCTTTGACCCCTTCAATATTCTTGTACAGGTCTACAAACTTCCCCGGAGTTTTGAAGTCCAAATGACTCTTTCCACTCTAGAATCTATGGTGGAGACTCTATCCACTCTTAGATATGACAACTAAGATTATATGCTATTATCACATATATTAGACTTGATAAGAGGGGGGGGGGTCCCACACTTAATTTGCGACCAATCCCACGATGCCACATTATCATGGTGTACATGCTCTATCCAGTCGAGGTTGGACACCAAAAATAAGGATTTCAACACTTCAACACTTCAGTTCTTCGATGGTTAACACACCATAATATATCCTCACATCTTCCAGAGTCCCAAATTTCCTATTTTTCAGATTCCTAAAGTAGGACTTCGCCGAAGTGTTTACACTATCTCCCACTAGTTGATTGAACAATCGAGAAGGTTCCCAACGGACCCTCGATCAACAGTCCACAACGTTCCTTAATTCCTCCCTTCGATTTGAAAGTTGGCGGGATTTCACCACTTTGAGACTTCGACGACTTCACATCCCTTACAGGTCTTATCCCATTTAAGTCTCGAAGGTTTACCTACCGGAAAGGTCATAAAGTAGGGATGACTACTTACTGTCGGTTGATGATACTAGTTACTTTATCCTTCCACTATGCTTGATCTAATGGTCCAGAAGGGTCCTGAAGGATCCTCCAATCTACGACCCACACTACTTCTCAACTTCGACATTCGACTTATGTAACTTCATGGATGAAAAACTGGCCAGTGTTTAACGATAAAGCGGATCTGATGAAAATGGATAGGAAACTGCTAGTTTTCGATCAACCGTTCGGTCATCGTTTCAACAGGTTTCCTTCGACGAGATTTGAATGTTGCGAGGCTCAAACATCCCAAATTCCTGGACATCCGAAGTGTTGAATCCCATAAGGCTTAGATCCTTTTTAGCGTATCCAGGGTCCTGGTCATATGGGGCTTTGACAAGCCCCCAAGGGATACACTCTTAGATCTTATCCAAGGTTTGGTTAAGGTTGCAGACTTGAGCCTGTAGTCACTAGGGATACTGGTTTTAAGGAAGATCCTTTCACTTCAGAATCCAAATCCTGTAACAAGATAAATATAATTCTAATGGATTGACAGGTTCAGAGTTATCCCATAAAGTCCGTCCCGACTCTATATTTCTAGGTTTGGTCCCTAGATAGTCCCTTGAGGAATTTATAAATAACCCCGGGGTCAAATTATTATTCTACCAAATTCATTTAAAACTCATTACCAACAATTCTCTTTCTCTAAACAGAGGTAGGAAGAAAACCATATGAAAAATATGATATTCAAGATTCGCTTCCAATTTCCTAGGATGCAAGGCCATCAGAACCAAAAATTCTATCATTCAAACAAGGTAAAATACTTTTCTATCATGTAGCTCAAGAAAAAAATGCATATTACAACAAAACAACAAAGACAACATAAAAATTTAGAGTCACATTTATCTGAGATTGGAAATTAGTTGGCAACTATTGAAAGGGGTTCTCTTTTGCACCCAACCATAGGCACAATTTTCAGTTTGAGTATTCTTCAACTGGATACCCCCTAGCTAGACCATGATTCCATGAGTTAGATGAAGTTTTCCTTTTCTCTTAGCTACAACAAGGGACAAAGGTTACTCTCCTTTTCCCATAGGGCCC
>ML788720.1:261967-293340 GCA_009831015.1 Picea engelmannii
TATATATATATATATATATATATATATGTATGTATGTATGTATGTATGTATGTATGTATGTATGTATGTATGTATGTATGTATGTATGTATGTATGTATGTATGTATGTATGTATGTATGTATGTTGTAGGACATTTTGGTGTTGGGAAGACAATTGTTAACTTATAAATGTATGTGTATTGGTCCATAATGAAATAAGATGTATTACAATATGTTATAGGATGTCTACTTTGTTGTACCATCAAGCCTAACAACAAGTAGCAAGGTCTATACCATCCTTTACCTGTACCCACTCGACCTTGGGAAATAATTTCCATGGATTTTATGAGAGGTTTACCAATCCCATGAAGGGACATGACTATCTGTTTTTGGTAGTTGATAGGTTCAACAAAATTTGCATTCTCATTCCTTGTAAAAATACCATTAATGGACAAGAAGCAAAAAATAAGTTATTTGAACAGGTCCAGGTGCACTTCAGGATACCAAGGAGCATCATCTCAGATAGGGATACCATATTTCTTTGTGAATTTTGGACTACATTGTGGGAGAAGATGGACACTAAGTTGAAGAGGTCTACAAAATTCCATACACAGATAGATGGGTAGACGAAATTAGTCAACAAGACTTTGGTGCAACTTTTGAGGGGTTATAATCATAATCATTCTAAGACTTGGGATGAAAATATGATCTATATACAACACTCTTATAATAGAGCAATCCACACTTCTGTTGGTAATTCACCTTTTGAAACTTTCTTTGGGTATTTTCCACCTTCACCTTTAGATGTTGTATATGGACAACAAGGAGGAGTGAGGGAGGACCACATAGGATATGCATTAAAAGTAGAAAAAAATGTTGAAAAGATCATGTAGATCCATTTGAAAGTACAAGAGACACTGAAGAAGTCAGAGGAAAAGTACAAGGCTATACATGACTAACAAAGAGCAGAGAAAATGTTTAGAGTGGGATACAAAGTATGGTTACAGTTGAATAAGGAAATACTAAAGGGTCCTCGTTAGAATATCAAGGCTCTGCGATATGTTCCTTTTGAGGTATTGGAAAATGTGGGAGATAATACCTACATACTCATTACACCCCCATACATGCACATTTTCTCAGTAGTGATTGTGGAGGATCTCAAACCCTATGAGCCTTCCATGTTGGATCAGGATGAGGAGTAGGTCCTACCTTCCATAGAGGACTCAACACCAAATTCTCAGGAAGAGTTAGTAGAGGAAACAGTTTTTCATAAGTAGTCCAAAACTACAATATAGGGGCAATATGACCTTTGGCAGATTGGGTTGAAAGTACATCTTCCAGATAAAGCAAAGTGGTACTCCAAGGAGAAGGTAGAAGATAATTTTTCTCACCTCATTTAGTAAATATTTTGGGGACCAAAAGCCTCCCTAAATTGGGAGGTATGATTCATATTGTATCATTATATTTTTTTTCATATAGCTCGATCCTTTCAGAGTGGAAATATTGGATGAATAAGCTCGTAGGGACATTTTAGTGGCAGGTCCCAATTTGGAAAATTCGGGTCCAGAACCTTCCGCGGTCATTTTGATGTTGTTGTAGGAAAATCACCCTACGCACAGGTAGATATCCTCTTGAGAGCTAGACTCTTGACTCTTAAGACATAAGGTGATTAACAAGGACACTGACTTCCTTTTAGATATAGATAAACTAATGTGTGAGGAGGAAGGAAAAAAAAAGTACCTTTTTACCGGTGTTTGTCCCTACACAATCCAAGTTGAGCTCCAATCTTAAACTCCTCGATAAGCCCTGTAGACAAACAAAGATACAACCAGCTTCCTACTCTATTGAGATTACTTCAAAACAGATCTATCTATTAGAGACAAGTTCATGTGAGATCAAACACAGACTTGAAAGAAACAAACCAAGCATATTATATTAATGAGAACAACAATGAAGAAAAATTACAACCATAGATGTGAGTGCAATAGCTTCATCAAGTTCCCCTTGTCCAAACCCTTGCTTAAACAGTCCATGCATAGAATGATGATGTTCCAGATGACATCTTCCTCATGAGATCATAAATTAGATGCTTCACAATACTTTCCATCTCCCTTCAATACCACTCATGAGATCATAAGTTTGGTATAATTCTCAATCTCCATTCCCCCCTTCCTCCATGGAAATCCCTCATTATATAGAATTTGGAGGATTAACCACCATGGAGAGGATCTCTCATCAGATCCACTAAGAAAGGGATCTCTAAGATATTTAGGGGAAAATATCTCTGAAGGATTTTGGGGAGGAAATATCTCTGAAGGATTTTAAGGAGGAAATATCTCTCAAGGATTTTGAGGAGGAAATATTTCAACCATCCATGAGATCCTCCACCTTCCCTAAAAAATAGGAAACCAAATGTGAGATAGATTCTCACACTTAATTACTTTCTTTTTCATGAATATTAATAATAATTCATGTGCACTTGATTCTCACACTTAATCCATTTCTTTTCCATGAATATTAATAATAATTCATGCGTACTTAATATTTTTGCCTTCATGTAATATATCCCTCCTCCACATTGACTAGGGATTGTGACATAGGTTATTCCATGGTGTCAAGGTGTATGCGACACTTATACGACACTTTACGACACTTAGGGCGGGGTACCTAGGTGTGCAAATTTCATGTGTAACAGAATGCCCCCTAAAGTGTGAGGTCAGAAGAGAGAATGACGGATGAAGCACTTTACAAATGTTTAAAGCAAGGGTGTAGATGCAAGGAACTTGATAAAAGTTGCACACAAACATCCAACAATTATTATGACATGTTTCAAACCCAAGGCAGGCATACCTATGCTTGGGTGATAAATACTTGCAAGATATGGCCACCATAAAATACACTGTGGATCAATAATTATATTGATAAAAGGTATAGCCACTGAGGATACAGTGTGGATCTATAGTAGCCACAAAGAATACACAGTGGATCTATGAGATGACAAGACATAGCCACGACCAATACAAAATGGATCTATGTGACAGTATATGTGTCAATATTCAAGAGAAACTCCATCGCAACTTGGGCAAAGCACATATCAGAGTGATCAGTCAACCCAGGGTATTCTTGCCGATACCGATGTAGTACAAATATAACCATGTGAATAGATGTTGTGATGTTGAACATGGCAGAAACCACTTGATTACTGGTCAATGATGTAAACCGTTAACAAGTGCGAGGGAGGTCACCATTGATGCCAATGATTCCCAAGGTACTCTAGTACATTCCAATGAATGTGAATGGATGAGATGAAGTCAAACATCCATGGAATCATCCGATTAGAGGTCAATGATGTAAACCCACTGTCGAACGTGAGGAGGCCTGCCATTGAGGCATGCAGGTCCCAAAGTACTAATTGGTTTCTAAGTCTAGTTCCTGGATAATGTGTTGAAGTCGACATGAATAGACTCATCGAAGGAGGGCCTTGATGTATCCCCCATCAACGACAAAAAACAGACATAGAGATGTAATTGGTAGATCAAATGAGCATGGACTAACATGGCTATTGAGACAAGATATTTGTGATGGTTGACTCTCAAGGAAGATACTTCCCTTGAACACCGAGGCATGATAGCAGAAACATGACATGGACCAAAAACTTGATGATGCAGTGGATGATGTGACTTATGTTAGGTGACCCAAAGGAGTAAAAGAAACTGAAAGGATTGGCTCAGTGCAGAGGTTCAACGGATTAAAATGTGTGCAAAGACAAAGTGCCATGTTCAAGGGCGACCATAAGAGTTACTTGGTAATTTTCTCAAAAACTGCTTGGCTTGCTTCTTTCAATTTTTCCCCCATCCAGATAGATGAGTACCTCTTTTTGATTTAACAAGCTCGAGGAGGGTAACACATGATCGATATAAATTACCTTTGGTAAGTCCCTCTTCCTTTGTTTAATGAACTGGAAGAAGTAAGGGTTTGGTCCCGTATGGGCCTGTCGATGTTTGTTTAACGAGTCCAAAGATAGAAAACTCGAAGGTTTTTCATGATTATAGAGTTTGGAAAAACACTTAAAAGAGAACTCTCTCAGTTCCTTTTTTGTAAAGTAGTCTGATGAGAATGAAAAAAAGATAAATTATCGCTCAACAGACGTTTTCTTCAAATACTTTAACGAGCATGAAGAGAACAAGGTCGCTCGACAATCTTTTCATGTTTAGAGAGTCTAAAAAGAACTTAAAGATGACTCCAATGTTGTCCTTTTTCATAATGTTAGTCTCACGAGGCCAAAAAAGGGATAAATTATCACTCGAAAGACGCCCTTTCAAACCTTTTAACGAGTGGGAAAGGAAGCAAGATCACTCGATAATATTTTCATGTTTAGAGAGTCTGAAAAGAGCTTAAAGGAGACTCCAGGGGGTTCCTTTTATGTGTGTCCATACAGGTCCTAAAAAGAGATAAAAGTTTACCCCAATGCATTCTCATGTATTTATGAGCACGAGAAAGAACAAAGACTAAGCTTGGTATGCCCCCAGCTTGACAGCTAGTGGCTTAACTCCAGAACGATCATCAAGGGCTGGAGACATGCCCTCCAAGATTCAAATCATTCACCAACTTTGAGGTTGTCACCAATTTCTCTAGTAGATGAGAAAAAGGAGAAATTTCAAGAGAGGTGACTATTTCATTTTTTAATGAGCTTGACACAAGAAAAGAACTATGCTCAGAGTTCCAGGTTCGATCCCCAGATTGTTGTTTCATTTTTTAACGAGCTTACTACAGAGAGGAAAACTATTCTCATGACCTCTATTTCATTTTTTAACGAGCTTGCCACAGAGAAGAGAAACTATGCTCATGGCTTCTTCTTGATCATGGATTCCAAGAGGATAATTCTCTAGAAGGACACCATGTAAAGGGACACACCTTGGTCATGGCTTCCAAGAGATCTTCACTGGATGGAAGATAATCACTCTGGAAGGAACACATGTCGAGGGCTGCAACAGGGGTAAGGAGATCAGGCTCTAAAATCCCTATCGAAGAAATCACCATGTCCACTACCGGATCCAAATCATCAGAAGTTGAAATCATGGGAGATGATGGAAAATCAACATCAAGAGGGGATATAGACGATATATCTACCCGAATTTCTTCACGAGGGGGAAGAAAAGAGGATTGATGATGGTTATCATCCCGAGGTAGCTCGTCGATGCTCAACATTTCCATGATAGATTCATTCGAGGGAAAAATTGGGGAAATATAAGCGATCACAGACATCAAGGAACTTAACCGTGATTGCATCGAAGAACCGTTAGGTGCCAATAGATGTTGGTCATTCGACGAGGGAGAAGCGGATTAGATAGAAACGTATGATGTTTCGGCTGGAATAAGTGGCACAAAGTCACCTAGTGCATTGAATTCCAATGGACTAGGTACAATCCAAGAGTCATATGATTCCAAATATTGATAAGTCATGGTCGAAATCAAATTGACAGTGGCAATGTGATGTGTATTCGGTGGAAGTGGTGTAGGGAAGGTACCCATGAGGCTAGAATATTTCAGTGAGCCAACACCAATGCTTTCATACGTGATCTTGTGGTATCCCAAGAAATGAATATTGTTGGTAGTGGGAGTGCGAGCATCGGTCGTGCAGAAATCCAATTGATCAATAGTGACAATTTTTCCCCGATGAGGAAATTGGACACATCGAAAAATCGACGAGGCAACATTAGTCATAACATAAAACCAACTTCTGCCAAGTAACAAGTTGTAATCAAGGGGAGCATCGTCCACCTCGACATCAACAGTAACAGTTTTTCCACCTAATTGGATGGGCAGGGACTGTAGAAGCGCATGGGGATGAAAACCTCTCCCATCGAAGGCGCGTAACATCGTTGGGGATTTGTTAAGTGCGGGTGATTTTAAAACTTTACAACATGCTAAATACATGACACAAGTTGAGGCTCTCTCATCCAAAATAGTTCGGTGGATTTGTTGATTGTGAACAACAACATCAACTTGAAAATCAAGTTGGTGGGAGAGTCGAGACACATAATTTTCCAGGTTAGACATGATATGGTTGGACGACTCAGGATCAACAATACCAATAGCAGCCAAGATCATTCTACGTTGACTGGGACAGTGCTGTAGAACTTCTAACATAGACATAGCACACGGTGCTTGAGCCAAATCTTCAACAATGTTGTAGTTCTGGGCAACACGTGAACTAGGATTAAAGGTAGCTTTGTGGATAGTGCTCTTAGGAGGGCGTAAGATAGGGTCAAACGTGGGTTTCTCAATCTGAAGTGGTCTAGACGGAGGATTAACCGTTGGAAGACTATTAGAGGACGATGATGGATTTGGTAAAGTACCGGTACCGTTAATGTGTTTTCCTTTGTCAGGGTTACCTGGTGTGTCGTATGCCTTAGAGCGAGTGGTCAAATTAATCCCATTAAACATATAAATATGTGCACTTGATGAGGCCTCATCATTAGTATGGCTAGAACTGCCCCCAGGAGAGGGGGTTTGAGCAACCATGGATTGATGCTGCGGAAAAGGCTGAGTAAACACAGTAGGTTGTGACTTTCCTTGGAAAAATTTGGCCACTTCATTGCAAAGTGGACAGTCTCGAGTGTAGTGGTAGTCACCACCAATGATACACGAGAATTTCAGTTTCCGTTGTGTTTGCTTTTCGGTAGCAGGTGTTTGAGCCTGATTTTTTGGTTGTTCATTGTTATTTTTTGATTTATTCTTTGTCTTCTTCTTACCTATGGATTGTTGTGAAGGGGTAGATTGAACTGCATTTACCTCAGAGATATGAGTTTGGGGGGAGGTAGAGGAGAGTGTGAGCGATTGGGAAGTAGATTGAGTTTTGAAGGAACCGATAGCACCATCCGCATGAGATGAGGATGATGGTTTAGATGGATTGGTATTAGCTCGAGAAACATTTAGAAGAAAATCATACAAAGTACCGGATTGTGAATAAACCAAATCTAAATACTGAGCTCGAGCAATGGCTTGTTCCTCAGTGACCGCGCCACCCATAGTGACATCACGAGCGATCAGGGGTAAAAGTGATTTAGTAAACCATTCAGCCAATAATATGTCAGGAATGATTTCCTTGATCATCCTTTGTCATCGCCTGCACTCATGAATATGGTCAGAGATATGCACATAGTCAGTTTGACGAAGGGAGGTCAAGAGTTCAGTACCCGTCTCGTAGCGAATAGGTAGTTGAAAGTGCGCGAGGAAAGACATGGAAAGGGAATTAAAATTATGAAAAGAAGCATGTGGTATTTCAATATACCACTTTGCTGCCGAGCCTATAAGTGTTTGCTGGAAAAGACGCAAATATACAGAATCATCCATGAGGGAGTTTTATGAACACCAAAAATGGAAAGTCATCACATGGTTGTTTGGATCTTCACCAAATTTTCCATCAAATTTTGGAATATCAGAAGGAAGTTTAGCTGGAATGATTGGCCAAAACGGTGAATGAAAAATAAGATCATTAGTTAACCGAGACAATTCTGGGAGATCCAGGGTCGCAAGGAAAGGTAGTTGTCAGTTAATTTGCGGATGATACTGGTGCGACATAGGAACACTAGTAGGACCATAAACTGGGTTAGGTGGATAGTTGTAACCAATAGGTCCTCCTACATACGGTTGTTGCTGGCCAGGATAAGCAGGATTCGATGATGGATGAGAAACATTTGCATAACCTGGTGGGTTCTGAGCATTATAGGCCGGGTGATTTGCTTGCCCATGAGGAGGATAAACATTTCTCCCTTGAGGATGGTATGGAGTAGATCCTGGAGGCAGATACACATTAGACCCATGAGGAGGATAAGACTATGGTCTCGGAGAACTCCAGGTGGTGTTTGGGATGCCGCCTGGATAAGATTGTCCATAAGATGTTCCAGAAGGAACAAGATTTGATACTCCTCCTAGTGGGTTATTATACGAGTGCCCCCCAAAGTGGGGTTGAATAAAAGTGCCTCTTGAAGATACTCCCCAGGATTGTGAAGGGTTTCCAACAAACGAAGGTTTCCCCCCTACTAGCGGTGGATTAACGACCGAGGTATGAATGGAAAACAGAGGTTGCCCTCCAAGAGGAGCATGAAAAGGGGGCTATCCCCCAGGAGGGGTAGGCCCTCCATATAATGGTAGTCCTCCAGGAGGGAAAAGTTCATTAGATGGTGGTTTCCCTCCAGCCAGTTGTGTTTGGCTAGCAGGGGTCTACATTCTCGGCTAAAAAGATGTCCCAACAGGATCGTGTGGAACATGTGGAGCTGTAGAGTAAAAGCTCATAGAAACACAGGTAAGGATTGAAGTGCCTTGGAGATGAGTAGAGGTGATGAGTCCAACATTAGGATGGGCTTGTGTTGGCGTAACAGTAGGGTTAATGACCTGATCATCTGGGTGATTCATGGTTTGACCCGATGGTCCTGTTTCACTAGGAGGGTCATGAGGATGAAAGGGTTGTCGAAAGGATTCAAAATGTTCATAGAGATCACGTCCCAATGAAGTCCTCCATACAGAATGAGCAGGTGTGGGATTTGTATCTACTGCAGTGCTAGGATGAACAAGAGTCCTATACTCATCACCAAAGATTGGTTCTGTGGATCCCATATATGTTTCGGTAAAAGTTCTCTCCTATAATTGTGGGACCTCTTCATCTATGACATTCCCAAGGGAGTCTAAATGAAGAAAAAGTTGTTTGAGAGGGGTTACTGACACAGATGTAGTGGGATTTTCAACCATAACCAAAGTGCCTTCTGAGTTATCTAACGAAGGAGCAATAACACTTCTAGTGTCAGATTGATTTTCTACCTCTCTACAGTAGTTGTCTTCTGGAGGGTTAGGAGGTAAGGGTTGATAGCCTTCCGGAGGAAACCCTTGCATCCTACATGATCAACGAAGACCTTTATTGTCTACAGGCTCAATTGTGGAGAATAACATAACACGCTGAAAATCTAGGGCCAACTAACAAAAAGAAACAGTATACGCTAATAAAATCTAGGAATCAACCAAGCAGACAAAAATTCTCTCGATGATCATACTAGTTGGTGATGAAATCCAACGTCACGTGATCAAGTCAAGAAGGGGCTAGGATATGGTGGACTAGTTACAATGGTGACCTGCTTAACGAAATTTCACCTTGGTGCAAGATTCCACGCAGTAATTGTGGATTTACCCTCCAAGGAGCCCGAGTGAGTTTGACCAATGTCTGTTCCAGGTATAGTGAGACTTCCCTTCATCGTCACCTTGTGTAAGTACCTAAAGAATATGGCAACTAAAGACACCAGATCGTAGTGAGTCCCTGGGCGGGTACAATGGATAGTCCAATCTGAAACGTATGGGTAGGATAACAAGCCTGAAATCAACCCAAGAGGCTCCCACACATAATCATGGGTATACCTTCAAGTGAACCCCAATATACGATCCGAACACTACAAATAGTTGAACCACAGAGGGATAATCTCTGTAATTTGCCTGAATGCGACCTCGTGTGTAACCCCTGTGTGAGAGGGGGATCCCAGAAAACTGATACGACAATTGGATTTGACTCTCCCTAGCTCAAGATGCTAATGTTTGTTTTGAAAACTTTGGAGAATTGTACTCACAGCCTAATCCAAAGTGCTAACCCTAGTCTACTGTTGGTGGAAGATCCTAAAAACAAAAAAAAAATGTTCTAGATAATTTTTAATTAGCGTTCATTTTACAGCTGTTCTTTACTCAAAGGGTGTATGAAAGTGAAACTGATGGAATGATGACTCAATTCCCAAAGCATGCATAAAATATGATAAGAAACCATTTCTTTTCAATGAACGCCTATTTAAGGGAGAGAGAAAGAGTCATTTTCACCATCAAACACTAATATGGAATGTCCTCAATCAATCGGTTCTCAACCGAATCCAATGCAATGCTAAAACATTTCAGAAATGCCTTCTAATATGCAAACTAATCACTAAGATGTATCTTTGTTTTTTGTATGCAAATGATGATTAATTTAATGCAAAACTTCTCCTGCCAACTACCCTTTTAGATCAAGGAGATTTGGACAAGCATAAGCAGATTTCGCACAAACAACACACCCTCTTGCTATGATTGAAACAAGAAGCAAAAATAAAACAAAAGATAATAAAGAAAATCAAGAATTTCACAAAAAATAAAGATTCTAAGAAAAATGACCTCAAAGAACCAAATGAGATGATTCACAGATTTCTGATGCCCTTCACCAGAGTTCCCGCTCAGTCAGATAAGAGAGGAGAAAGCAGTGGATTGATTCCAAGTTCTCAACAACAGGAAAACTCAAAATAAGGAAGAAGGTCACAAAATATGAACAAAAAAGTGCTTATTTCTCAGAAAGCAGAGTGTCAAAGGTCAATAGGAAGAAGCATTGAAGTACAAAGAAGCTGAGCAAGGGAAAAAACAGAGACTGGACTGCAGAAAAGACAATTCTGTAAAGTTTTTTTGCAGAGGAAAGGCTGGCGCTCTAGTGTAAGGGGAACCAGAGCATTATAACGCTCTGTCTAAGACCAAGAGGGAGTGCCAATGCTCTGCTAACATAGGCAAGGGAGCACCGGGCTTCCATAGCTCAGAAAATTGTAAAAAAAAACAAAAAATCATTCAAACTTTGTCAATTAAGATGAATGTGATGGAATAAGGATTCAATCAGCATATGAAATCAAACATACAGGGTGAACAAGGTCTAAAAATAACAAAGGGTAAGACAAGGTCTCTAAGGAAAACCAAAACTGAAAGTTTCTAGGTTATAGTCCCCAGTGGAGTCACCAATTTTTGTTGTAGGAAAATCCCCTTGCGGACAGGAAGATCTCCTCTTGAGATCTAGACTCTTAACTCTTAATATAGAAGGTGCTTAACATGGACACTAGCTTCCTTTTAGATCTAGATAAACTAATGTGTGAGGACGAAGGAGAAAAGAAGTACCTTTTTACCGGTGTTTGTCCCTGCACAGTCCAAGTTGAGCTCCAATCTTAAACTCCTCGATAAGCCTTGTAGACAAACAAAGATACAAACAACTTCCTATTCTACTAAGATTAGTTCGAAACAGATCTATCTATTAGAAACAAGTTCATGTGAGATCAAACACAGACTTGAGTGAAACAGGCCAAGCATATTATATTAATGAGAATATCAATGAAGAAAACTTACAACCATAGATGTGAGTGAAACAGCTTCATCAAGTTCCCCTTGTCCAAACCCTTGCTTAAACAGTCCACACACAGAATGCTGATGTTCCAGATGACATCTTCCTCATGAGATCATAAGTTAGATGCTTCACAATACTTTCCATCTCCCTTCAATACCACTCATGAGATCATAAGTTTGGTATAATTCTCAATCTCCATTCCCCCCTTGCTCCATGGAAATCCCTCATTATATAGAATTTGGAGTATTAACCACCATGGAGAGGATCTCTCATCAAATCCACTAAGAAATGGATCTCTAAGATATTTAGGGAGAAAATATCTCTTAAGGATTTTGGGGAGGAAATATCTCTCAAGGATTTGAAGGAGGAAATATCTCTCAAGGATTTGAAGGAGGAAATATCTCTCAAGGATTTTAAGGAGGAAATATTTCAACCATCCATGAGATCCTTCACCTTCCCTAAAAAGTAGGAAACCAAATGTGAGATGGATTCTCACACTTAATTACTTTCTTTTTCATGAATATTAATAATAATTCATGTGCACTTGATTCTCACACTTAATCCATTTCTTTTCCATGAATATTAATAATAATTCATGTGTACTTAATATTTTTGCCTTCATGTAATATATCCCTCCTCCACATTGACTAGGGATTGTGACATAGGTTATTCCATGGTGTCAAGGTGTATGCAACACTTATACGACACTTTACGACACTTAGGGCGGGATACCTAGGTGTGCAAATTTCATGTGTAACAGATGCATCAACAACATTTTTTGGGGTTAAAACATTTCCAACATAACTTGGACCCCATGACACTATTCTACACATCAAGACCTTTCTAATGGTGGAAAACTCATGTTGATCAGAGCTTGTATGCAAAATTTATGGCTCCCGCAAGTTGACCTACCATGTTTAACACCATGATATGAGATGATGCCATGCCATCCCCTATTACTCACGCATATGGGGATATCCACATATGTAATTTAAGGAATATTATAGAAGGTCCAAAACCCTATCATAGTTGAGGGTTGAGGAAGTCAAAAACCTATCAGTAGATGGTTATCGGGCTATGTTAAATATCGAGCTAGTAGGAGAAGAAGGGATTCCATTCTTTTTCATTCTATCTTGTTCCATAGCTGCGAAAAACATCCGAGAGTGGTATTTTGTGACATTAAAAAAGGAGGATAGATTATGTAGCATCCATATGGGCCACAGGGCAAAGGAAATTCCACAGAGAGTGCTTCTTTTTTTGTACTTGCATCATTTCTATACCAGAGAAAAGAGAGTAGAGAAACCTCACATTCTAGTTGGGTTTTCTCTTGTATTAGGTTTCTCAGGTCATATCTTGTGTCTATTTTTGGATTGTGTGATTGTATTTTACTATTCTCTATTTTCCACATTTTATCTATTTTGTGCATAAGCATAAAATCAGTAACTAAATATTTTGAAGATCTAAAAGAAAAATAACCTTAATAGTAAAGACTTTCAATATTTTATTAGATATGTTGTGATGGACTATTCTAGTGGAATATCCATGACAATTTATAGATCATATTATCTAGTGATTTCCTTGTTGTAAATCAAATTAGAAACTCTCAAAACAACATACACTTGCTGGAATATTCAACTCAATTAAAGATCGCGGAAGCAAATACTGGAAACCAAAATCTCTCAAACAATACACAAGATATTCTGCCCATCAACTAAGATTATCATTCAAATAAATTCAAAGATTACAAGGGCTCCCATACCTGGGAAAATGGACCATAGAGATACAAAAAACTATAGTCAGTACCTACAAACCCTATCAACTCTAGATCTACTATACGACCTTGATTTTTCACATTTCTCGATATGTACGTGCCTTTCCTTAAGAAAACATTCATATACACAACTATCTCCATTGAAACTCACACACATGAACTCAAATATTCTACAACACTCTATACAATGTGATCCTGCTATTGTGGCTTCAATCAACTGAAACCCACTTGCTATTGAACCTGTTATGTCTTCTACCTGACCTGATATCTAGATGTAATTCCTTCTCCACTTGTCCAAGATATCCTTGAATCACTGTCCTTCGTGATCCAATCCTGTGAGAAAAATTTC
Source organism: Picea engelmannii (assembly GCA_009831015.1). Classification (NCBI taxonomy): domain Eukaryota; kingdom Viridiplantae; phylum Streptophyta; class Pinopsida; order Pinales; family Pinaceae; genus Picea; species Picea engelmannii. The sequence continues at coordinate 275,231 of ML788720.1, forward strand.
TTCTCTACTTTGTATCAACCATGACTTCTCCTTAACCCTAGCCTTGATTTTATAATATTACGTTATGACCTAACCCTAATATCCAAAGTGATTGATGGTTGAGATTACTTCTCGTCTCACTTGAGATCAATGACTATTATTTAATTCACTAATTCTAATTAAATCATTTTTCTAAATAAAACTCAATTCACTAATAAAATCATTCTACTTTAGTAATTCCTTTAATTAAAGTAAAGTATCAAGGTAGGAGGCTTTGGACAAATTCCACACATCTAGACACTTAAGCATGTGAGGAAATACCTGTCTGATGCTACAAACATCAACACTCCCTCTTAACAAGGAAGGTATTTTGCACCACTCCAAGTTTGTCTCTAAAGAAAACAAAATTCCCTTTAACCAAGGGTTTGGTTAGAATATATACAACCTACTCATCTATGGAATTATACTAAATCTTCATTACTACAATATGTTAGCACATTATTATTATCGTTCCAGGGCATAGGTGAAAGTTGTCAGTGCACAAAGCAGGTCAGTGTGGCGCTACCTCTAAACACAATTGGAAGGACTCGAAAGTTAGCGAACGGATAGAATTTTGGTGAGGGAACCAAAAGTAGTCAGTGCACCTAGATCTCACCTCCCCTCTAGATCGATGGTAATCAATTATATCGGGGCCACAACATGCATGGACATTAAAATCCAGAGGGTGGGCTGGGATCAAAACCATGGTTTTGCGGAGAAGCGACATGTCAGTCGAAGACGCATATCGGGCCCAAAAGCAGTGAAGAGTCAAACCACTTTTTACAACCCCGATATGTGCATGTGCGTATAACACCCTATCCCAGGTCAACAAGTGGTCACTCAAAAATTGTCCCACCGCACTTCAATCCCAAGGAGGGATCAACCAACGAGCTAAGGTTGAATTCCACAATAGCTTCACCCAATTCAATCGCGACAAGTGGTCTTCTGTGATCCGTTAGCATCGTTACGCTCTAGACCCAACGAAGATTAAATGAGGTAGGGTCTAGTAGATGAAAATGCATCTTAGCCCATAATTGAAAGGATCGATAGTTATGACCAAGGAGGTCGGATTGTCAGCAAGGTACAATGGTGGTCATTTTTTTGTAGGTGCCTACTAAACCTGGTTGTGTCTGATAGAGGGAAACACGTTCAGTCTGACAGAGGATTATTCAGATGCAAATCTTTGAATGTAATTGCCAGATCACACTCTTGATGGAAAGATGTCCGGAGTATATATACTCAGTTTTGATATTTTGTTAGTGTCGATGGTTGATCTGCACTCCTGATTTGTAAATTTTTAATGAAGCCTCTAGTTCTCTGGTTATGTATTTCCATTTGAGACTTCTTGTTTGATGACAGTCGACTCTCTTTTCATCTCTTTTGATTATGATATTGAAGACTCGGGCATGGATGATCCAATCGAGTTGTTATGATTGTATTGTAATGCATGTTTGATTTCAGTATTCTTATGGCATTTTCAATTTCTTGAAGTTTCAGATTCAAGAGGATCTTGTATTTGAAGCTTTTCCTCCTTGGGATGCTGGAAGACCAGATGTCCATAGAAGACCTATACATTTTTCCTCAATTTCTTCATCCTACTCACCCTTAATACAAATTATTGACTAAATTTAGATCAAGACCTCACCTGGTCTCACATATCATCCCATTTTTCTGATTTAAAGCGATATTGTCCTGAGCCTGCGTCCATTTAGACCCCCTTTAATTTTTATTCATTGTGACATAAAATTGATGGGTATTGGACTTACCTCTGCTGCAATCCATAGGTGACTTCTAGGGCTAACAAATTCTAGATCCTATCTTGAATGAAGTGATATTTGATATCTATATGCTTGGATGTATCATGGAATATTGGATTCTCCAAGAGTTTGATGCACCTTTGATTATCGTAGTGTATCACCGTAGGCTCCAACTCATGATAAAATAAACCTGTAAGAAATTTGTGAAGGCACATTGCTTCACAAATAGCCATACTCACTGTCATATACTCTGACTCTACTGAACTAAGTGCTACAAAATTTTTCTTCCTATTGAACCATGTAATAATTGTTGATCCTAAGCTGAAGCAACACCCTTAGGTTCTCTTTCTATCTACTACACTCCCTTCCCAATCTAAGTTTGTATATCCATTCAAGACCCCTTCATATCCTCCAAGATACCTCAATCCATACTCCACTGTACCTCTCAAGTACCCATGCACATGATGTGCTGCTATCCAATGCACCTGCCTTGGCTCCACCATGAAATGACTCAAGGTGTTCACAACAAAACATATATCTGGACTAATGTTGACCAAATACATCAAGGATCCTATCAACTGATTATATATCATGTGATCCACCACCTCTAAATTTGAAGTGTTAACCTTCTTCAGATTGGTAACCATAGGTGTAACCATCAATATGTAGTCCTCCATCCTGAATCTTCTCAATATCTCCACTATGTACTTCCCTTGACCAAGGGATATCTCTCTCGATACCTGCCATACCTATAACCCAAGAAATAATTCATCAAGACAATGTCCTTCATCTCAAACTCAGTAGCTAAATTTGCTTTTCACCTTGCAATATGCTCCTCTGCACTCAAGAGAAACAAATCATCTATGTAAAGAACCAAGATGAGTGGATCAACCCCAACAAGTATGAAGTACACATTAGGATCTCGATCACTCTTGGTAAATCCCATACTCTACAATATCTATCAATCCTAGAATACCATGCCCTGGGTGCTTGTTTGAGTTCGTACAAGGCTTTCTTAAGCCTACACACACGAGACTCCCTCCCATGTACCTAAAATCCATGAGGTTTATCTATGTATACTTCTTCTTGAATGATCATGTTGAGGAAAGTTGTCTTCACATCCATCTAATGAATACTCCACCTCATAACTGAAGCAATATAAATAACAAGTTGAATAGAAGCATACTTGGTGACTGGAGAAAATGTCTCCTCATAGTCCAATCTCTCTCTTTGGGAAGACCCTTTTGCCACAAATCTCATATTGAACTTCTCGATGCTATCTTATGTAACATTCTTAATCTTGTAGAGCCACCTAGAACTCACAACTAACTTCCCCTCCATTCTCATCACTATGTCCCAAACATCATTCCTCATAATAGAGGTGTACTCCTCTACCATGGCATCCCATCATACTTGTTGATCTATAGCTTCCTAAAAAATAGAAGGCTCAACGTCAATGATGCTACTCATAAGCACCATATAGTTCAAAAACTTCCTCAAAGGCCTGCACTCTCTGAATGCACTCCTAGGAGCCTCACCAACATCAACCCTTAATGTCTTTAATAGCCACCTAGGTCTCCTGACAGAACTAGAAGGGGATAACTCCTCCTACCCACCCGAAGTATGAGTTTTGACTACTGCTCATCCTTCAGAGCCTACTATTGCTTGTCCTCTATCACTATTGATTACTCCTAAGATCTCCTAGATGCCAAGTTCTCCTTGAACTTAAAATATCTGCTCACAATTTTATTTCTTTGTGTTGGTATGAAGATCCTGTAAGCCTTTGAGGTCTCATTGTACCCCAAAAATATACCCTTCTATCCTGAAGCTCTAACTTCATCCTCTTCTCCACAAACACATGGATGTATACTGGATAACCAAATATCCTCAAATGTCTTTTCTGTGGCTTCACTCCTAAGAATTACTCCTCTAGAGTCTTTTCCCCCAATATCCTTTGAGGAATCCTATTCTACATATACACTTTCTTGTTACATGCATCTCCCCAAAGAAACATAGGAAACTACTGGTCATGTATCATATCTCTAGTAGAACCGATGATGGACCAGTTCTTTCTGTAACGTCCCTTGGTCGGTGACCCTAGCCGGGTAACGCTACTGAAGAAACCTTTTCTTTTCCTTTACTTCTCTGATGCCAATTTGTAACGTCCCTCGATCGACGACCCTGGCAGGGTAACGCTACCGAAGAAACCTTTTCTTTTCCTTTACTACTCTGATACCATTTCTGGGACATTCACGACCCTAAACAACAGGCTAGGCCATGCCACATAGTAACTTTGCAGAAATAATCACATATAAAACTTAACCAGAAAATAGAGATAACATATGGTATTCACACATATAAATATATATCTATCTAATGCAATTAAACAAATGTCAATAATCTACTCATATACATGTTCATGCAGAAGCAACATTAACACCTACATGCAACATATATATACAGGCATTACTCATTAATTATAATGCAAATACAAATAAACAACATACAATGAGCAAAGAATTGGTACTTATCTTTTAATAGGTGACCACCAACTGTGTGAAAACCTTCCAAGAACCTCCCAGCCTTAGACCACGCTGCTCATCACGCTCAACAATCGGTCACCCTCGAGTTGGGACTAAAATCCAACGGGAAAGGGAATTCTAGGCTTGGCAAGGAAAACATGGAAGTTGCACAAAACAACAAGGAGGATATTTTATTGTAGGAGCCACTTATGCCCATAACCCACACACATTCATTCCCCACATGCCTGCTCCATCCCAGAAGGTTACACTTTCACCAATACAAGTCCATTGACTACTACACCTCTCTTAACTTGGGCTTCAACAATAGGATGGACCTGAATTCTCAGAGTACTATAGCTGCTACGGGACTCCCTCTAGGAGAACTCACTTCCCAATAAAATCTCTCACCTGTGAGAGTTTCTCACAGGCCTGCCAACTTGCTTCTTCAATTCTAAGTAATACAAAAACAACATTCAACTAACAAACAGGTGATGACAACAATAGAAAATGGGAATGGACACTGAAAGTGGAAATAACCAAATGATAAGACACAGTACGAATCAGGTGAATACAAATGCGTCGGGCTTCACAGGAAAAACACACAAGACGACGTCCAGTAACTGTAGGTTACAATCGCGCGTGCATCTGTGGGGAGTGTGGCTCCCTTATAGGGTGTCTAACTGTGTGAGAGTACATACACAATTGTGAAGGATCCGTGACCATCATCAGAATCATGAGACTCATGAGCATGGTGAGTGAATCCCCGAACGAGCTGAATTTCCCACCTAAAATTGCATGCGCTTAGGTTGACACATGTCTCCTTGAAACCACATGAGTTCCACTTAACACTCATCCCCCCTTTTCCCAGGAACTTAGGACAACATGGTTATATCAAACCTTAGCTTCTAGGAAATAATAATATAATATTATTCCTTTAGAGGTAAGCCCTCTAGCTTAGCCCCTATTCCTAGACACTTAGCCCTTCCCCACCTAGTGGATCTTAGTCCCCCATAACTCTTTCTTCGTGGAGGTCTACATGCAACAGTGTAATTTTATTAATGATATGTGTGTATTTACATATACAAAATCAAGCTCATTGGCATTATCATTTGTCTCACCAGCCTAATAAACACATAAGTATCTCAACTTATAACCACTCGGCTCACCAGCCTATAAGCATAATTACAATTCAACAGGGGCTTGGCCTTGGGGTGTTACAATCCCTTCCCCTTATTTTTCCAGTGTCCTCAGTGCAACTCTTTACACAACAACATCAAGATTTCCAAAATATTCAAAAATATGTGGGTACTCTCCCTGCATAGAATCTTCATGCTCCCATGTTGCATCCTCAAGACCGTAGCAGGTCCACTAAACCTTTACAAGATTTATGACTCGATTCCAGAGTTTCTTTCTCTTCCAGTACAATATGCGCATAGGCTGCACTTGAAAAGCACCTTCTTGTTCCACCCGAATCACATTCCAATCAATCACATGATTAGCATCAGGTATATACTTCTTGAGAAATGATACATGAAATACATTATGAACAATCATGGATGCAGGAAATGAAAGCATATAAGCTACTGGTCCTATCCTTTCTAGGATTTCAAACGGTCCACAAAATCTGGCTGCCAACGTGGAACAGCTTCCCAACTTCAAGGAAATTCTATTGGCTTTCACCTTTAGGAAAACATGGTCACCCACTTTAAAATCTCTATGGTTTCTACCTTTGTTTGCATAAATTTTTTGTCTGCCTTGGGAAGCCTTCAAATTCTGTTTAATATTCAACATTTTCTCTTCCATTTCCTTGAGCAACTCCAGTCCAACCACTACCCTATCTGCCGGATTGTCCCAACTTATTGGGGTGTTTCACTTTCTGCCATAAAGTGATTCAAACAGGCTCATCTTTAGTGATGCTTGATACCCATTGTTGTAGGAAAATTATACCAAGTGTAGATAATCTTCCCATTTAGATGGTTTTTCCATCACATACATCCTTAACATGTCTTCTATCACTTCGTTTACTCTTTTTGTTTGTCCATCTGACTCAGGGTGATAGGCTGTGCTGTTTGTCCATCTGACTCAAGGTGATAGGCTGTGCTGAAGTTTAGCTGTCAGACACAATTTTATTAGGAATACCATGCATTCATGCTACCTCCCTCATATAGATATCAACAACATTAGTTTCCTTGTGAGTGGTCTTCAATGGAATAAAATGGGTAGCTTTAGTAAGCTTGTCCACTACTAGCATGATTGCATCATCCTGCTTGTTTGTTCTGGGAAATCTTGTGATGAAATCCATTATCACAACTTCCCACTTCCACTCAGGGATGGTTAACAACTATATAAATCCAGTTGGGTGTCTATGCTCGACCTTTACCTTTTTATATTCCAAGCATTTGGCAATAAATTCAACAACTTCCTTTTTCATGCTTGGCCAATAATATTGGCTTTTGACTGTTGAAATTGTTTTTTGATATCCTGGGTGTTCTGCATAAGGTACATTGTGCATTTATTTTAAAATTGAACTCTTCAATTCAGAAGAGTTGGGTACATAAACTATGTTTCTATACAAGAGAATTCCATCAATTCCCAGTTCAAAATCTTCATCCTTCTGCTGCATTTTACCTTGCTGCAATTTTGTTACCAATTCTATGTACTGCGAATCAAATTTTTTAGCCTCAGAGATTCTTCCTTGAAGATCCATTTGATACATGCTGATGGATGTAGCATGCAATTCATGAACTCTCCTGCTGAGTGCATCAACCACTTTGTTCTCCTTTCCTTTGATGTGTTTGAAATCAAAGTCATATTCAAAATGGAATTCCAACCATCTGCTCTGCCTGACATTCAATGTAGGCTGATCAAAAAAATACTTCAGACCATGATGGTTTGTCCTGAGCTCAAAAATATTTCCCATGAGGTAATGTCTCCATTTCTTTAGAGCGTTTACAATGGCTTCCAACTCCAAATTGTGAGTGGTGTAGAACCTTTCATGCTCCCTCAACTTCCTTGATTCATAACAACCACAAACCCATTTTGATTGAGGAATCCACCCAGTCCTTCTTTACATGCATCTGTGCATACAATGAAGTCTTTATTTGGATCTGCAATCTTCAAAATTGGAGCACTGGTTAAATATTGCTTCAATTGCTGGAAGCTTCTTTCACATTCTTCTGTCCATTGAAATTTCTTCCCCTTCCTTTGCAAGGAAGAGATGGGGTGAGATATTCTTGAAAACCCTGCAATGAACCCTCTATAGTAGCCAGCTAGACCCATGAAGGATCTGACTTCTGTTACATTTTTAGGTGTTGTCCACCCTTTAATGGACTCAATATTTTCAAGGTCCATGACTATCCCTTCTTTCGATATGATATGCCCCAAATAGTGAATTTTGTTTTGATAAAATGAGAACTTTCTCAATTTGGCATACAACTGATGCTCTCTTAGAAATTGCAACACCATACTCAAATGATGCTCGTTCTCTTCTTCCATCTTGGAATATACAAGGATGTCATCTAGAAAGACAATGACAAACTTGTCCAAATATTCTCTGAAAACGACATTCATTAAGCACATAAAAAAAACGGGCGCATTTGATAACCCAAATGACACCATTGTGAACTCATAATGATCGTACCTTGTTTTGAAGGCGGTCTTGCTGATGTATTCCTCTTTAATCCTTACCTGATGGTATCTGGACCTAAGATCTATCTTCGAAAATATATTTGCATCCTTTAATTGATCAAAGAGATAATCAATCCTTGGGAGAGGATACTTGTTCTTTATAGTCACTTTGTTCAGCTGTCTGAAATCAATGCACAACCTCATTGTTCCATGTTTCTTCTTTCTTTACGAACAAGACTGGGGCACCCCAAGGGGATACACTTGGGAGGATATACCCCTTCTTTAGAAGATCTTCCAACTTCATTTGTAGTTCCTTCAACTCTGGTGTACTCATTCTATAGGGAGTCTTTGACACTGGGGCTGCTCCAAGCCTCAAATTTATAGAGAAATCAATATCTCTCTTTGGAGGTAATCCTAGTACCTCCTTGAACACATCTTCAAAATATTCCAGGACTGCATGGTCCTCTAGAATTGGCATCTTATCCTTATATGCTTCCTTTATATGAGCTGCAAATATTTGACAGCCTTCCCTGTAGCATTTCTTCAGCTGCATTGCTGAAATTTCTCTAATAAAAACTACCTTGGGAATTCCTTGGACTGCTCTCCAATTTCCTTCCTCATCAAAGAAAGTGAATGCCTTGTTATGGAAGTCTAGAATGACATGGTGTTGGTCCAACCAGTTCATACCAATTAGGCAATCATATGATCCTAAAGGCAATATATTCAGATCTACCTTGGTACTTAGTCCATTCATTCCCACTACAAATGATTTAACTGACTCAACAACTTTCCTCTTGGCTCCTGTAGCCAGCTGTACCAACCAATATTTCTCATGCTTGATTCTCGGTAAGCGTAATCTTTCCACAACTTTAGGATCTATGTAACTATGACTAGCTCCTGAGTATATTAAAATATTAAAGGCATGGTTATTGATCATACCTTCAACTTCAATCATGTGTGATTGAAACTCAGCTTGCTTGTTGTCCAGGGATGCATAGGTTCTTGGTACTCTCCTACCCATTTCCTCCACTATTTCATCTTGCTGAACATTGTGAACAAATCTCATCTTGTCCTTTCTGTGAGGAAAATATCTATACCTATGATCTGCTTTACAACCCCAACATTCCATAGGTGTCTACTTTTGCCTTTGCCCACCTATGTTAGCCATCACAGGCTCTCTCAAAACTGTTTGTCCTTGAGGACTGTTCCTGAAAAATGGTGGTTTGTTTCCCTTCTGCCTCTGTTCCCTCTTAATCTTCTTCTTGTCTTCCCAATCTTTTTAGAAAGCAAGCTTCTCTTTTTGCTGATCATATAAGAATTTTTCTATCTTTATAGTTTCTTCCATAGTTTTAGGATCATCATACTGGATCTTGTCACTGATGGAAGATGGCAGCCCACTCATATACCTTTGAATATTAACTGTCTCATCCTTGATGAAGGGACCATACTTCAACAACTCCAAGAATATTCTTTCATACTCATCAATGGACAAACTTCCTAGCTTGAGTTCAAAGAACTCTTTCAATTTCTTGTCATAATACCTCTTAGTTAGGTACTTCCAATCAAAATGTCTCTTGAATTCCCTCCATGTAACATTCTTCTCTCTGATGTGTTGTACTTGCACAAGTTTATCCCACCATATGTATGCCTTCCCTTTGAGTTGATAGATGGAAATTCTTCCTTCCACATGAGAAGAATAATTATGCAATTGAAAATACTTTCTCATGCCCAACATCCATGTCTCTACATATTCATCCTTCTTGTTCTCCCCATCAAATGTAGGAGGTTTTATTTTGTTCATTTTACCTCGTATCTCATCTTCCCCAGACCTCTTATGCTTCCTAACAGGGGACAGACTTGAACTGTTGTGTGCTCTCTTATTGGAATGACTCGAGGAGTGCTGATGTCGGCTAATACTTCTTGTTCTTTTGGGAATTCCTGATTTGCTTGAGCCACTCTCCTTATCCAATTTATTTTCTATTCTTTCCAGGCTCTGCATCAACTTCACGTTGAATTCTCCCTATTTCTCCCTGGCTTTCATGAGATTTTTGTTATCTGCTCGGTGAGTTTGTACATATTTTTGCAACTTTTTAATGATTTTCTTCAAGCTCTCTTCTTTATCTATCTCTTCTCCATGCCCATTGGAGTTCGATACTTCAACTCCCAAATGGAAATCCATTCCTCTCACTTCATCCTCTGAACTCTAAGCATCTTGTGCCTCCTCCATGCTCTGCACTATGCAACAACTTGGTTCGTCCCGTCAATTGTTAACTCTGCAAAAATGTGTAGTCAACCAGATTTTTGTTAGGCTATCAATCTTTAGTAATTTTATGGAATAAACCAATCTGATTCAATAAAAAATATATCAAATTCCATTTTCTGTAGGTCTTAGTTAGTCAATAACCCCTCGAGCTTCAATATCTAAGCCCAGTTCTGTTTTGCAACAAATTTTGGGCGCTATCCTCTTTTATTCAGCCCTTGGTTCACATGTGACCACAGCTATGACCTAACGCTTATGATTTGGGCACTTATACAGAACCCTGAAACTTTGAGCTCCGAGCTTTGGCGGATTTTAAATCACATCACAAAAATCGCCAGAGTGCCGGATTGACGAACTCACGAAGTAGGGTGGATCAATAGTCCACGTCTCCTAGGATCCAACAACTACTACTCACTATGGAACACTAGGCTTCGGGTTTACAAGACTTTGGAGCTTCGGGGCTCTAGGACTTCGGATGATTCCACCTTTTCTCAACCCAAAACTCCCGAATCGTGAGTCTCCATGTACTTCCACATTACCCTGGTGACGTCATCACATCACTTTACTTCGGTGTAACTAAACTTCAGGGTTTCTTCCTCCCATTTCATCACGAGCCATTTCTTCTGGAGTGTCCAGTATCCAAACTTCACGATCTGGTGCCACACGTCCACTGTGGCCCACAGTTTCTCTGCTTGAACCAAAAGATACCGAAAAGTCACATCAAACTTTATACTTTTCAAATTGCGGGGACATGGGTCGACGGTTTTGAAGTAACCCACTGATCATTTTACAATTGTCCTCACGCTGAAACATACCCCTTTTGGGAAACTGTGGTTTGGATTGTGGGACCGCCTTAAAGAATTATTTGTCGGGCATCTTCGATCTCCGCAATGCCTCCCGACCATCAATCTTGATATATCGTGACCAATTTAATGCGGGCCCGATCCAACTAACTTCTTCGCCAAGTTTAACTGCCTTGTGTCACGTTCTAAATTCATTTCTATCTTACAAAGGTTCTTAACTCACTAACACATGGCACACATCCCATGTGTCCATTTCATCCTTAGTGATGTTAGAAAGCTACGTCACTTCGAGACTTCAAAACTTCGGAATATTTTACCTCAGCGCATCCTGTTTCACCCAAATGCCGAATTCCAAATGGTTGTGAGATCCATGGCTCACAACCACTTGCCCGTATATTCGATGGCTGAGATCCACTTTTCACCATGTGCCTTACCTTCTGCTCTTGGTTTTATCTAATGATAATGCTTCTCTCTGGATCTACGATGTAGATCCCCTCTGGGGCTTTGGAATTTCCGGCTTCAACCCCTCTTTTGCTTCTTAATGAATAACTTCACTGAACTCGCCAAGTCCAAAGGACTTCCAGGTTAACCCTCATGCATCTCTTTCTATATCCGGTGGTTGGAAAACATTGATCTTTCCCCTGCGCAGATCTTATGACCCAACTTCAAACCTTTCGGTTCCAAACCCACGGTTACTGTAGTATATTTTCTCTGCTACCATTCCATACACCGTTATACCTCTTGAGCTTCATAACACAACCAAGGTATTCTCTTGGCACCTAGGGATGCTCTGTACCTCAAATTTTGTCCCTTTAGACAACAATTCACTCTGAAATCTTGTATTTCTAACCACTAATCATGGCCCATCTAGGCTCAGTGTCGAAACCTTGGCTTTGATACCAATTTGTAACATCCCTCGACAGGCAACCCTGACCAGGTAACACTACTGAAGCAACCTTTTCTTTTCCTTTACTTCTATGATAGAAATTTGTAACGTCCCTCGACCGATGACTGTTGGCCCTTGACGAATATTTGAGGATCCTTGTTCAAGTTTGACCTATTTTGGGACTTCGATAGGCTATCAAAGGCAGAGTGCAAGTCGAAGCAGAGATCAAGGGTTCTCAGCCCCTTCTTAGGGAACTTTTGGGTTTTGGGCTTATGTAACGGGTATGGGGATGTCGGCCCATGTGTTCACCCATGTTTAGGCCCATTTTGTAATATATAAATAGATGTCTAGGCGATGTAACAAGAGACAATAAGATAAGAAAATATAAGCATTTGTGTGATGAAGTGCTAAGTGCAAGTGATAGTTGTACATGCTTTGTGAATACTGTGTGAAACTTGCAAGGCTAAGTGCAAGTGATTGTAAGAAACTGTGTAAAGTCTTTGTGTTGTAACCTAGCTCAGGGAAGGAGGATCTGGCGAGGTGTGCATAGATCTCCTGTCTTCTGCTGAGTAGGATTTTGATGCTATGTGCCTGTAAGAAGCTTGACCAAAGATAATAAAGAAGAGAAGAGTTGGTGGACGTAGCCCTAGACTGGGGGTGAACCATATATATCCTGTGTTATGGTTGCTTTGTGCATTATGCTTGTTTTATGGTTCATATGATTAATGCTTAGTGAAATGATGTATGCTTAGATGAATATGATAGCTTAGTACCTAATGATGTGAATAAGATGCTAGATCTGATCTATGTTGATATTCTTAGTGATTGAATATATTAGATCTGGATGAATACTGCGATGTTCTGTTATTAGGGTTTATTTGCGCTGTAAACAAAGATTGAATACTAATGAACTATAACTACTACATGATCTGTTAAGGTGTTACAATCACATATATGTGTCCCAGCTAAGGTTGTAGACACTGGAGTCCTGCAACCATCCTTGCCTCTACCTCGGGTGAGACTTCATCTACTTCGCAGGTGTTTCCGAAAGGGACGATAGTTAGGGTTTTGTTGGTGCACTGTTGAAGCGTTGAACCCTGGATCTGCCCCTATGCCAACAAATGGTTCCATTGCCGAGACATGAAACTGTTATTTCTAGGAATTGAGGAAAATAAATAAATCTCTGTGCGTAGATCTGTTGCTTTAGTGCGCAATATTCTACTTAACTGCGAAGCTCTATGCAAAGAAAGGAGGAAGATCTGAAGAAAAGAGGTAAGATCAGTGAAACTTTTTTATTAAAGAGGTAATATCTGAAATCTTTTTGATTTGATAAAGGTAAGATAAGTGGAAATTTTTGTTTTGAAAGTATGGATCTAAGTATGTTTGATAAATTTTGTCCTAGTCTAAAAACCAGGGCACATTTAGAAGAAAGAAGATTTGATATGAATAGATCTGATAGAAATCATGAAAGATATGTGATTCCTATGCATAGAAAGAATGTTTGGACTAACAAATGGATGCAGGATCCTAGAAATAATGTTTTGTAAGTTAGCTACTATGATCCTAGTGCGCAGTACATGAAAAGTTGGGGATCATTTAAGAGGAAGAGAGGATTAAACCTTTGTTACAACTGCAGAAGGCCAGGTCATCTTGCTAAGGATTTCCCTGATAAAAGACCTAGTTGTCTTGGTTGTAAAGATATGGACCATGACATTCTGGATTTACCTAGAATGATTGCTAAGGTTGAAAGAATGAAAATGAGACAAGAAAACCCTGAGAAAGGCCAAGAAGCTGAGACCATGGCAGAACCACAGAAAGAATCAGAGACTGTATTACTACAAATGAAAGAAACCCTGAATGAACACAAAGATATCAACTTATTAGATATCTTCAAAGAGAAAGAGTGCATAGAAACAAGAATAGGAGACTTCGACATAGACTGTGTTCTGGATGAGGAAACACAGGTGAATTATATGACAAAAATAACTTGGGAAATTTTCGGAAATCCTGCTATGATTCCTTCATTGGGAGGAATAGGATTATTTAGAGGAAAGTTGATAAACCTATGTGGAAGGATTACCCAGATATCTATGAATGCTAATGGAACTTTGACAGAGGAATAATTTGAGGTTGTTAAATTTATTGAGAACAACGCCCCATTTGCTATGTTACTAGGAAAAACTTGGATTGAAAAAGATCAGATCTAAAGAAAACAAGAAGAGGAAGCTCTAGAACATAAAAAGAAAGAACTGTGAGACTTCATGACTAAGAGGATAGCACACTTTATGAAAGAACAAGAAAACTAGTCGAAGCTAGTAAGGACCAAAAATCTGGATGTCGAAGTTGACAGAACCCAGGAAGACTTAAAATATCTATCTGCATAGGAGAATAGAGAACCTACCCCGGACATAGAAGAAGTATTGGTCTTGAACCCTACGAAAGACCATCAACAATGCAAAGTTACTATGATAAGAGGATATAAGAATCAAAATGGGAAGAGGAACCCAGTAACACAGATCACAGGGAATAAAGCTAGAAATCTCAACAAGAAGAAAGCAAAGTGGGAGAAATTACAAGAAGTTCCAGAGAAGACTTTGCAGAAGGAAGGTCTCCAGAATTCGAACTTCGCCCGAATATCAGAGCAACTCAGAATGGAACTTCACCAGGGAGGAGCGATATAACCATTGGAGGCATTATAACCGTTAGATTGACATTCCTAAATGGTTAGAACAACAATTATGATCATAAATCTCGCCATCAGACCGTTGGGACCGCGCCGTAACAGACATAACTACATTGATGAAGGCTTATTATCCATTGAAAGGATCAGTTACATCGCTATCTACTTATCCCGTGGACTATTATGCTGAGAACACTTTCGCGAATTGTATCCGAGCCAACAAAAGAACTCATTGCTATCACGCTGTGTTTACTAAGATTTCGACACCTTTTCTATTAGGTTGAGCATTCATTCATCGACCGGAGTTATCTGATCATGAGCATGCATGTCGGATGAACTCAACGCCATAGATAATTTGGTTGAATAAGTTCTAATCGATCTGATGGCCAAAAAATTAATGTCCGTAGGAATTCAAGCTTCATTGACGCGATGAGTCCAAGCCTCCCTGTCGACTGCTCACGGATCTGGACCATCTTGAGCTACAGCCAAGAAGAGAACCAAGCATCAAGATGACTTTTCGAATGTGAAGTTAATCCAGACTATCCTTCCCGACTACATTGCACCTCTGACCGGTGCGGTAAGTCGTGACAGTTTCCCAAGGGACTTTGATTACACTCTAGTTACTGCATACCTCTCGAAGGGGATGCGTGTAATTCGACTATAGCTGGATAAGATCATGGCATTAAAATTCAACGACTTCCACCTAGGGGATCGCAAGAAATATAACATGCTCACTCCTCATAGGTATTTGACTAGGATGAAGGGGAAGAAGTCAAGGATAATCCCCCAATCATGCACTATGGACCTTGCGCAGTCCACTGTCCTGAATGTAATGAAGATACCACATTTTGTAAGGAACCAAGAGGTTAACGTGTGCATTAATATCCTGTTGTCATGCTTCCATGGAAACTATATGTGGCTAGATAGACACATCACCGTCAATCCAATGCTGATCTAGAGGATCACTAGATTGAGCATGCAGGGACTTGAACCGCAAGACTTCTACCCAAGGAAGGTTGTAGATCGTGCCCTGGCATAGAGGATTAAAGGTACCTATGGCAATGTAGAAAAGGGGACACGAGGCTACAAGGTAGCTTCCATCCAGAATGGCGTAGTGCGCCTAGCCTGCCAACTGATTGCAGGAAATCTAGTGAGAAAGAAAAAACCCACACAGGTCACAGGGTTCGTTTTTGACCTCGCTGGAAAATGCATAGAAGGACTACAAATGAACTAGGAAAAGTACTTAGTCAACCAGTTAGAATTGCATTTCTGCAAAGCTCAGGATCAAGGCTTTGAGTTCCATTTTAGCTAGTTGTTGATCCTCATCGGGTTTACTGCTTGGGAGATACCAGAAGGTGCGACCTTGCCTGACATTGAGCCATTCGAGCCGCTCCCTGTGAAGTTCACCACGCTATGGTACTCGAGCGATATGGGGAAACAATGGTAGTTGAATGCGGTATTATATACTACTATCTCCGATTAAAGAGGGCTATTGGGGTTGTCCCTCATATGACGTCGAACACCCTGCACTGGTTCAGGCCCCTTATGAAGATCCGTGCAGATTGACACTTTATTTATATCACCGCATGTGTAGATGAGAGTAAAAAGGAGCTTCAATCATACTATAAGATCACAGAGGAAGACCTAGAAGAAATAACTAAGGAATGGCCTGCAGAGCTCCTTATCCCTGCTAACCTCACAGAGCTATCCGACCCTGAACTAATCGGCAACCCGAAGGCCACTTGCAAAGGGCATGATACACCTAGAACTAGTAGAAGGAAGAAGACAGAAGAAGTCTTGCAGCTGAGCAGTGCATCAAAAGAAACCACTTCAGAATCACCTGGATGAGGAGGTGATGACGAAGTAGATAAAGAAGAGACCAATGGAAAAGAAGACCATAAGAAGAAAGGAGAAGTAACACTGCCTGGGGATATCGTTGATGAGGCTGATCCATCTAAGAAAATAAAGGTTTCTCCCATGAATCCTACATCGTGGAAGAAATCCAAAGCTAGTAAGACCAATATGAAGACTATGATCACACTCGATGAATTCGATTTCATCATCGCAGTTGTATTGGACGCTTCAGAAGATCTTTTGTAGAGAAATGAAGCTAAGAAAGAGACCATGTATGGAAAAATTGAAGCAGAACTGTGAGGGGTACAACAGGCCCTTCACTCCAGCCACGCAGTGTCCACTGCACCCCCGCCATCAGAAGAACCAGAGTTGGGAGATGAGCCTATCCAACTCCGCAGACTAGCCGATTCGACCGAAGCTCACCTTCGTTGCTCATAGGAAGAAACAGAACAGGCCACAGTGGCCCTAAAGCAAGCACAAGAGGAAGTAATAGATAAATGAAGGGTTGTGCAGTAGGAGAAGGCTTCCCTCTAAGAAATGTTTGAAGAGGAAAAGGCACAGATCTAGCATGAGAAAGAACAACTAGTCATGGAGCAGGTTGGAGTAAAAGAAGTAGTTAGCAGAGCACTTCTCCCTATGACGGGCTTAAAGCAAAAGGAGGAAGACCCAGTGGAGCATCAGTTAGCACATCTTGTTGAAGCCATCCAACAACTTCAACCAAGAATAGCATATCTAGAACTACAAACAGTACCAAGTACTCTGCAGGGCATGCGAGATCAGAGAAAAGCAACTTTTTGCAGTGCAATTGAGAGAATCAAGGCCCTCGCCATGGAATGTAAACAACTAAGTGATCGCAACATGTAGACTTATGAGCGACTCACTAAAGATCCTGAACTAAAGGTACTGGAGTCACATGTCCAGGAGGCAAAGTAGCAAGCAATGACAGTACATGCACAATTGAAACTCCTGTCAGCAGTTGAGAGAATGAAACGATCCTGGGAACAACGCACTGTTCAAAAATAGGTTCACACCATACAGAGAAAAGTCATGGAAGTGACTGAGAGGCTCCAACCAGTCCAGGATGCATCTTACCAACTGTTTGAGGAGATTGAAGGCCAAGGAGTAAAGCTGGAACAAGTAGTCATTGTAGTCGAGCAACGCTTAGAGGGACCTGCCAACGAAGTAGTTATCTAAGAGTTCGCTGAGAAGGATGCCTTGGCGCATCAAGAGTTTAAAGAATCTCGAGCCAAGATCAAGGATTTTGAGGCCAAACTACCCACATCAGAGTGACTCGGCACGAGTCAAAGGTGAGTGTTGGGGGCCTGTTGGCCCTTGACCAAGATTTGAGGATCCTTGGTCAGGTTTGACCTATTTTGGGACTTTGACAGGCTGTCGAAGGTAGAGCTCAAGTTGAAGCGGATATTGCAGGATCTCAACCCCTTCTTAAGGAATTTTTGGGTTTTGGGATTATTTAATGGGTATGGGGATGTCGGCCCATGGGTTCACCCATGTTTAGTCCCATTTTGTAATATATAAATAGATGTCTAGGCAATGTAAGAAGAGACAATAAGAGGAGACAATATGTTAAGGTCCTAACCCACACATAGGTAGATCAATGTATTCGGATGTAATAAAGGTCAATATTAATAAGACCTTTCAATAAAATAGAATAAGGCGGATGTAAGAAGACCTAATAGAAGCTT
>ML788720.1:299042-314855 GCA_009831015.1 Picea engelmannii
ATTTCTGTTGCTATTTCATGAATCATTTATGTGTATTGTGAAGATTATGCTGGATATTTTACTGTTATTCTGTTATTTCTAGCATTTCGTTTCTGTTCTGCATATTTTATATATCTGGTATCTTGCACAATATAGGCATCTGTGTGATGAAGTGCTAAGTGCACGTGATAGTTGTACATGCTTTGTGCATACTGTGTGAAACTTGCAAGGCTAAGTGCAAGTGATTGTAAGAACCTGTGTAAAGGATTTGTGTTGTAACCTAGCTCGGGGAAGGAGGATCTGACGAGGTGCGCACATATCTATTATCTTCTATGGAGTAGGATTTTGATGCTATGTTCCTATAAGAAGATTGAACGAAGATAATAAAGAAGAGAAGAGTTGGTGGACGTAGCCCGAGGCTGGGGGTGAACCACGTATATCCTGTGTTATGGTTGCTTTGTGCATTATGCCTATTTTATGGTTCATATGATTAATGCTTAGTGAAATGATGTATGCTTAGATGAATATGATAGCTTAGTACCTAATGATGTGAATAAGATGCTAGATCTAATCTCTGTCGATATGCTTAGTGCTTGAATATATTAGATTTGGATGAATACTACGATGTTCTGTTATTAGGGTTTATCTGTGCGGTAAACAAAGATTGAATACTAATGAAATATAACTACTAGGTGCTCTGTTAAGGTGTTACAATCACATATCTGTGTCCCAGCTATGTTTGTAGACACTGGAGTCCTGCAACCACCCCTGCCTCTACCTCGAGTGAGACTTCATTTTCTTCGTAGGTGTTGCTGAAAGGGCCAGTAGTTAGGGTTTTGTTGGTGCACTGTTGAAGCATTGAACCCTAGGTCTGCTGCTGTGCCAAAAAAGATCCCAATCGGGTAACGCTACCGAAGAAACCTTTTCTTTTCCTTTACTTCTATGATACCATTTCTGTGACATTTCTGATCCTAAACAACAGGCCAGGCCATGCCACCAAGTAACTTTGTGGAAATAATCTCATATAAAACTTAATCGGAGAAAAGAGATAACATCTGGTATTCACACATATAAATATATATCTATATAATGCAATTAAACATACGTCAATACTCTACTCATACACCTGTTCATGCAGAAGCAACATTAACACCTACATGCAACATATATATATATATATATATATATATATATATATATATATATATATAAGCATTACTCGTTAATTATAATGCAAATACAAATACACAACATACAATGAACAAATAATTGGTACTTATCTTTTAATAGGTGACCACCAACTACGTGCATACCTTCCAAGAACCTCCCAACCTTAGACCACGTTTCCCATCACGCTTAGTAGTGGGTCACCCCCGAGCTAGGACTAAAAGCCACTAGGAAAGGGAATTCTAGGCTTGGCAAGGACAACCCAAAAATTGCACAAAACAACAGGAAGGATATTTTATCCCAGGAGCCACTTACACCCACAACCCATAGACCCTCATTCCCCACATGCCTGCTCCACCCAAGAAGGGTTGTTGGAATAGGAGCAGACCCAGGGTTCAATGCTTCAACAACACACCAACAAAACCCTAACTACCGACCCTTTCGGCAACACCTGCGAAGCAGATGAAATCACTCATGAGGTAGAGGCAGGGGGAGTTGTAGGACTCAGGATTATTTAACCTAGTTGGGACACAGATCTATGATCACAACACCTAACAGACCACTTAGCGAATCAAAATGCATTAGATCATAAATCCATCCACATCGCATATTAAATCCTAGATACAGAACATCTCAGTAGCAACCAAGATCAAGTACTTTTCATCACTTAGCACATAGTATTGGATCAGATATAACATTCATTTATCATCAATAGAGCACTAAGCATCCATATATCTATCTAACATACATAAATTTCAATACCCTAACAGATAAACAACATCAACAACATCGCACAAAGCACATCAATGTAGGATATATGTGGTTCACCCAGTGTGGGGCTACGTCCACCAACTCTTCTTCTTATTTATTAGTCTCCTTCAATCTTCTTACAGACACAAAGCTACAAACATAACTTCGCACTATATAGGTGATCTGTGCACAACGCACTAGATCCACCTTCCTTAAAATTAGGTCAAGGCACAAAGCCTTACGCAGTCTGTCTGCACAAAGCTACTTACAATCACTTGCACTTACCTAGGACTTTACATATATTTGCATGAAGCCAACCAGATCTACTTCTTACAACATATGGTGCACATAGCCTACACACCCACACACACACACACCTTCTTACAATCACTTAGATACTTATTTAAACATTACAAAAAGGCCTAAACATGGGTAAACCCATGGGCCGACATTCCATACCTATTACATAAACCCTAAAAGCCATCCTGAAAAACAAGCGAGATCCTATGATCTCCGCTTCGCTTGGGTGCTCCATCCTCAATCAGCCTGTCGAAGTCCCAAAAATGGTCAAACATGACCAATGTTCTCTCAAAACTTGGTCGAGGGCCAACAGGCCCCCAACACTCACCTGTGACTCATCCCGAGTCACTCCGATCTGGGGAACTCTGCTTCAAAGGCCTTGAGCTTAGCTCGAGCTACCTCGACTTGCTTCTTCACTAGAGCCTCCTTCTCGGCAAACTCCTGAAGTACTTGCTTGGTGACATGCCCTTCTAGGCATTTTTCCATTGTCATGACCATCTGTTCCAGCCATGAGCCTTGTCCCTCGATCTCTTCGAAAAACATGTAGGATTCATCCTGAACTGGTTGGAATCTTTGTGTCACTTCCATAACCTTTCTCTGGATGGAAGTATCTTGCTACTGGACTACACGTTGTTCCTATGAACTCTTCATCTTCTCAATTGCAGGCAATAGTTTCATCTATGCTTGTACAATGGATGCCTGCAGGTTCACCTCCTGGAGTAGTGCTTCCAATCTCCTCAACTCTGAATCTTCTACAAGGTGGTCGTAGGTCTGCACACTTCGATCACTCAATTGTTTACATTCTAAGGCCAATTCCCTGATTCATTCTACTACGCTTCTAGCAGCTTCTTCCCTTTGATCCCACACTTCTTGCAGAGTGCTCGACACTGATTGAAGTTCTAACTCTGCTACTCTTCCCTGAAGCTACTGAATGGCTTCAATGATATTCCCCACTTGCATCTCCGTTGACTCCGGTTCCTCTTGTGCCAAGGCTGGCACAGAGCGAAGTGCTCTAGTTACTGCCTTTTTGACCACAATCTTCTCTGCAAGCAGTTGATATTTTTTTGCCTATATCTTTGCATTGTTCTGCTCGAACTCTGCCTGAATTTCACTTTTCTCCTTTTGCATAACTCGAAGTTTCTCTAGGACCTCCTCCTTTTCTTTCTTTAAGGTATCTATGGCCTTCTCATTTTCCTCTTGGGCTCGAGGAAGTCAAACCTTTGTCACATATGCTAACCTTCACAACTGGGTGGGCCCATCCCCCAATTCTACATTTTCTACTCAGGATGGCGCAGTAGGAACTACGTGGATCGAGTGGATAGCTTTCTAGATGTCTCTGATATATTTCTCTATTATGTCATACATCTACTCCTTCTTTGCTCGATGTTTCTACAATATGTCTTAAGAAGCATCTTCTACAACTGTGATGATGAGATCAATTTCGTCCACTGTGAGCACGTTCTTCGACTGAGGCTTGTTGGTGCGGGCCTTCTTTCTTGTCGAAGGTTTCTCTGGGGAAACGTTCCTCTTATTCGATGCTTCTACTGTGGTGAGGGGATCCTTTGGCAGTCTAGCTTCATCTTTGTCCTGCTTTTCTCCTTCTTCCCCTCCTTCCTCTTGGTTCACTTTGTCTCCTCCTCCTCCTGCAAGCGAGTTAGGTGCAGTTTCCTCTGATGCGTTGTCCTTCTCATCAATTTCTATGTCTTGGACTTTGTCCTTTTTATTCTTTTTCTTTGTACTGCTCTGTCCATCATGTTCGACCTAGGTGATTAATGGGCTTCCGATGATATCAAGGTCGGAGAGTTCTGCATCCTCCACTGGTACACAGAATTTTGCTGGATATTCCTTAATGATCTCTTCCATTTCTTCCTCAGTCAACTTATAGTAAGATTGTAGCTCCTCCTTACTTTCATCCCCACATGCATTGATGTAGATGAAGTGTCAGTCTGCGCGGAACTTTGTGGACTTCCTGTAGTTTTCCTAATTTTTCTTTCTTCTTAGTGAGATTTCTGGCCTTATTTCCGGTGATTTGAGTCTCTGGATTCCTCTTTCCATTATTATTCTTTTCTTCCCTTAGCGTAGTAACTTCGTACTACTGAGGGTCTTCCAAAGGTTTCAATGGTAATACCTCTTCTCTTACTATTTCTGGGGTGAATTCACTTCTTTCTTACATGGACAGGTTCTTTAAACCTTCTTGTGTCTTCCAGCTTCGATATCTAGTTCTCTGGCCCTTTGTTGCTTCGACTTAAAATCTTGTTCTTATATTCGTCACACTATTTTCCTAGCCATGAAGTCTCTTAATTCTTGCTTTTTCTGTTCCATGGCTTCTTCCTCTGCTTTTCTTCGGATCTGATCTTTCTCAATCCAGGTATTACCTAACAAAAGTGAAAAAGGAGTGTTGTTTTCAACAAACTTAATGACTTCAAATTCTTCTTCGGTCGATGTTCCATGGGAAATCATAGGTACATTAGTAACTCTTCCACATAGGTTTATCATTTTTCCTTTAAACAATCCTATCCTTCCCAATGAAGGAACTATAACAGGATTTCCCAAGATTTCCCAAGTGCTTCCTGGCATAATATTCACATGTGTTTCTTCATCCAAGACACAGTCTATCTCGAAGTCTCCTATTCTTGTTTCTATGCACTGTTTCTCTTTGATGATCTCTAGTAAAATGATGTCTCTGTGATCATTCAATGTTTCTTTCAACTGTAATAACATAGTCTCTGATTCTTTCTGTTTTTCTAACATATCCTTAGTCCCTTGACCTTCTACATAGTTTTCTTGTCTCATGTTCATCTTTTCAACTTTGGAAATCATTCTAGGGAAATCCTCCACTTTGTGACCAATAGCTTTACAACAGAGACAAATAGGACCTATACCAGGGCATTCCTTAGCAAGATGTCTCGGTCCTCTGCAGTTATAACATAGTGTCAATTCTCTCTTTCTTTTAAATGATCCCCAACCCTTCCTGTACTATGCATTGGGATCACAGTGATGGACCTGCAATTTGCAAAAATTCTTTCAGGTCCCGACAATGGAACCATTTGTTGGCACAAGGGTAGACCCGGGGTTCAACACTTCAGAAATGAACCAACAAAACCCTAACTACCAGCCCTTTCAGAAAAACCTATGAAGTAGATGTAGTCTCACCCGAGGTAGAGGTAGGAGGGATTGTAGGACTCAGGTGTCTACAACCTAGCTGGGACATAGATCTGTGATCACAAAACCTAACAGAGCACTTAGCGAATCAACATGCATTAGTTCATAAATCCATCCACATCACATATTAAGCCCTAGATACAGAACAATGCAATAGAAACCAAGATCAAGTACCTTTCATCACTTAGCACATAGTATTGGATCATATCTAGCATTCATTTATCATCAATAGAGCACTAAGCATCCATATATCTATCTAACATACATAAAGATCAATACCCTAACAGATAAACAACATAAACAAAATCAACAACATCGCACAAAGCACATCAACGCATGATATACGTGGTTCACCCTAGTGTGGGGCTACGTCCACCAACTCTTCTTCTTCTTTATTAGTATCCTTGAATATTCTTACATGCACATAGCCATAGAGCTAACTTCACACTAGACAAGTGATCTGTGCACAATGCACTAGATCCACCTTCCTCAAAATCAGGTCAAGGCACAAAGCCTTACACAGTCTGTATGCACAAAGCTGCTTACAATCACTTGCACTTAGCTAGGAATTTACAGATACTTGCATGAAGCCAACCAGATCTACTTCTTACAACATATGGTGCACATAGCCTACACACCCACCCACACACACACCTTCTTACAATCACTTAGCTACTTATTTATACATTACAAAAAGGCCTAAACATGGGTAAACCCTTGGGTCGACATCCCATACCCATTACATAAACCCTAAACTCCCAAAAATCCTACAAAACAAGCGATATCTCGTGATCTCCGCTTCGCCTGGGTGCTACATCTTCGACCAGCTTGTCGAAGTCCCAAAAATGATCAAACACGACCAATGTTCTCTCAAAACTTGGTCGAGGGCCAACAAGGGTACACCTTCACTAATACAAGTCCATCAGCTACTACACCTCCCTTACCTTGGGATTCAAAAACAGGCTAGACCGAAAGTCTTAGAGTACTGTAGCTTCTACGAGAATCCCTCTAGAATAACTCACTTCCCAACAAAATCTCTCACCTGGGATAATTGCTCACAGCCTTGACAACCTGCTTCTTCAATTAATCTCCTAAGCAATACAACAACAAAATTCAGCTAACACATGGGTGACGATAGCAAGAGAAAACAAGTATGGACATAGAACGTGGCAACAACCAAATGGTAAGACACAATACGGCTCAGGCGAATACAAATGTGTCGGGCTTCACAAGAAAAACACATAGGATGAAGTCCAGTAACTGCAGGTTACAATCATGCGTGCATCCGTGGGGAGTGTGGATCTCTTCCAGGGTGTCTAACCTTGCGAGAGTACAAACACAATGGTGAAGGATCTGTGACCATCGTCAGAATCATGAGACTCATGAGCATGGTGAGTGAACCCTCGAACGAGCTAACTTGCCCACCTAAAACTGCATGCGTTCAGGTTGACACATGTCTCCATGAAGCCACATGAGTTCCACTTAACACTCGTCCCCCCTTTTCCTAGGAACTTAGGACAACATGGTTATATCAAACCTTAGCTTCTAGGAAATAATAATATAATATTATTCATTTAGAGGTAATCCCTCTAGCTTAGCCACTATTCCTAGACACTTAGACCTTCCCCACCTAGTGGAGCTTAGTCCCCCATAACTCTTTCTTCATGGAGGATCTACACATAGCAGTGTAATTTTATTAATGATATGCGTTTATTTACATATACAAAATCAGGCTCATTGGCCTTAACATCTGGCTCACCAGCCTAATAAATACATAAGTCTCTTAGCTTATAACCACTCGACTCACCAACCTATAAGCATAATTAAAATTCAACAGGGGCTCGACCTTGGGTTGTTACACTTTCTGTCCACAACCCCATTTTGTTGAGGGTTGTATGATACTATAAACTCCCTCTTTATCCCTCCCTCCTTGTAAAAATCCTTGAAGTCATTATAGGTGTACTCTCCCCCATTATACGACCTCAAGACCTTGATCTTGTTCCCTGTCTGGTTCTCCACCTGAGCCCCAAAATCCTAAAACTGACAAAAAACTTCATCCTTGGTATTCATAAAGAAGATCCAATTTTTCCTGGAAAATTTATCAATACATGTCACATAGTATGATTCTCCTTGCATTGATTCTAATGACATCGAACCAATCTCATATGAGTGTATACGATCCAAGATCCCCTTGGAACTACTCTCGCTGATTGGAAAAATAACCTTGGAATTATTTCCAGGTGCACACCTTTTGTTCATTACTTGCTACTCAACACTCAACTATGGAAGACCAGTAACAATCCCTATCATAATCGATAATTCTTTGTAGTGTGTGTGTCCCAACCTCCTATGCCATATCTCAATAGGTTTTCACTTTTGTGTACCAGGTCCTGAACAACCTTGCCTTACAACCTGTATAAATTTCCCACTCTAACCCCAATGACCACTGATGAGTTTGAGCTAGATTTCTAAGGACATATACTCAATAACCTCATTCACACATTATTGTGCATGCCCACTATATACTCAATAACCTCATTTACACAAAATTTGTCCAACAATTCCTAAAACAAAGAACAACTTTACAAAAGCATCTTCATCCGTGATAGGAAGAATCTCAACAAAGGAAGCCTTTGAAACCTTGGAGATTTCTCTCAATGATAATAGATTGTCAACCATAATATCCCAGAAAAGAGAAGAAGATATATCTTTTGTCATGATATCTTTGTCCCAAGTC
Source organism: Picea engelmannii (assembly GCA_009831015.1). NCBI lineage: Eukaryota > Viridiplantae > Streptophyta > Pinopsida > Pinales > Pinaceae > Picea > Picea engelmannii. Next base: position 307,138 of record ML788720.1, read on the forward strand.
TGAGATTCCATTCCATGTGTTACAAACATTAATAAGTTTATCACTTCAGAAGGCACAAGATCATTTCTTAATATTTCTAAAAATTTTTCAAGTTGCCTTGATCTATTGCGCCAGGAAGCATTGGGTGCGTGGCACTTCCCAACATCAGAAAAAAGGAGATTCCATGTTAGCCGAAGAAAATGTAGGAGCCTTATAAAGAATATGGTTAATTTCTCAATAGTTTTGGTCAACAAGGGAAAGCTAAACATGAAGATACTTTATAACTAATTTCTAATGTAATATTTGTATAGATTGTACAACACCAACTTGTGTTGAGCCACTATAAAACACTCCTCTTGCTTCACCGTGTGGATGTGTGCTTCCTATGAAAATTGGGGATTTTCTTAGTGTGGCACCTTATGCTTTTTTTCCATTAGTTTATGAGCTTTCTGTTGAGATAACGACATGAACATATCTTAAGAAAACTCAAGTTCAAATTATGGGAGAAAATGAAAACAATGAATATCAGGAGAAAACATATGTGAATGTCAATTTAGTGCCACTTATGATACTAAGACATAGATTTAAGCCTTTTAGACTATAATCATGAATCAAGACCAATATAATTCTACATTGGACAAACCTCATCAATATATTCAGAAGTGTCTTCCCCAATTGATAGTGTTTTTCCAAGATGCAGGTAAGTGGTAAAATCCCGCTGGTCTTTGCCTCCCTCAAAAATGTCCTCGTGGTCATTAAATCCATCACAAACTTTCAAAATTAGTGTCAAATAATATGGTGCTCGATATCTTGGGTGAATCACACTTTCTCATGCATCCTTTTTCAAAAGAACCTACAATATGAGACCAAATATATTTCACTAGATGTTATTGGTTAAACAATTAGAGTGAAAATAATTATAAAAAATATGTTGCTTCACCAATCTCAGTTTGATGATCACATTTATCTGGTTCTATGGTTGAGGACATTCCATCAATAAAATGAAACTTATCTAATATAAAAAAAATCAGTCATACACAGATATTGCTATTCTCGTCCTTGGAATCCATCAGTCGAAATGCTCTCATCAATAAACTGAAGTAAGAGTCTGATCTAATGTGACCAACAATACAATCAAGGTTTCCCAAGAAAGAATTCACAAAATTCCGTCCCTGTCACTTCTGGCCTCAAACAAAAAACTAAAAAAGAGTGGCACAAATATTTTCATGATATTTCCCTGTATAATATTCCATATACACTAGCAATGTCAATAGATTGCAACAAGGAATGGTCAGAAACGGATAGAGAAAAGACTGAAAACATACCATTCCAATGTCACCCATATATACAAACATATACAAAGTTAAACAATATATTTTACCTTATATAGATTTCCAACATCCAATATATATCTAAACCATGCCATTGCTCTTGATCTCCTATGCTTCTGCATAAATTAACAAATTCCAGTCAACATCTAGACTTCTTTTGACTCAAAGAAGAAAATGGGAAGAATAAGAAAGGAAAATCATGCTATCAAACCTAAATGTGAATAATATTGTTGAAGAAGTCCACTTCTACATTTGTGCTAGAAAGAGGCTTGCGTTCATTCAAAGTTGCAATACCAAAAAGGCTAAGTGACATTGAACACAATAAAGCCACCCATTCCTATAGATACACTTGACAATGTTAAATGTAATTCTTACCTCTAATATTTAAGATGAAAGTGTACAAATTTACCAAAAGAATACAAAAGTACCCTTTAGATGGAGGTCTTTGAACTAGTTATACCCTTCTTCACATGTGCGAGAAAAAAAATATAAATAGCATGCTTAAGAGATACTTTAGACCAATTTCCACTGCAAGTAAATGAGTCAATGACAATTCACTACTCACCTTACCCTCTGAGTCACTTTCAAAAAAAGACATAATAGTACCCTTAATGAACTAAACACCTTTATTCTTGTAGTATTCCTCATAGAAGGATGCTATCTCGATTGTAAATAAATGTGCCACTGAAAGCCTTACCCAAGATAAGATCTAATGGTTATCAAATGAAAATCAATTGTAATAATTTTCTAGTACCTCCAAAGTTTTACAACATGATGAAAATATTATGTGCAAATGGTGAACTAAGAGACTAATTAAGGGATACCATAAATAATCATGAGAAATGCCCTGAAGTCACATGAAATCACCAACATGTGGAGTTTTTTAATGGAAATGGCAAGTAAAAATGCATTAAGGAAAAAATTGCATTGCAAGAAAATGACCTGCCTGATTGTCTTGCATCCATGTTCGAATAGTTTGGAAAATCCTTATTTTTGTTTCAACAAAAACATATAGAATGTGACTCTCTTCTAGATGACTTCTGATTCTTTTCCTCAATTTAAACTTTTGTGGGATGCAAACCACTTTTTTGTTGCTACTGGATTTACCATTGCACTCATGTAATATACCCACATTAAAATATGAATAATATTCAATTTCCTCCTCTTTTGTTTTCTAATACACAAAACAATATTTAATATGAAATATTTTTTTCCTCTTTTTTCTCCATTTTAAACACACTTCTTGCATGTTCAAACATATATGTACAAAATTCATATATGAAAGATATTGCAATCTTTTTTCAAATGATGCATTTGGAAGTTATAATATTTCAGCACATAGCAACCCATAATAAAAAATAAAAAAATAATTTTAAATGACATTCATCCTTTACCCTTTGCAAATTTTCTTTTCAATCAATTTAAGGAGCATCAATGCACACAAAAACACATAGTCTCAGGCAACTTAAAGAGAATTAGTGCACCCAAAAATGCAATAAATATCTTTCATGGATGCTTACACCAATAAGTAGCTTGCAAACAATCCAAGTTATATCTTCAATGGATAATAAATAATCAAACCTTGAGTTGATAGAAACAATTTCGTCTTGACTATTTTTTAAATCCCATATTTTGAATCTTTGATGCAACTTTCCAAATACAAAACACTGTTTATAGTGCCATTGGATAAAAACTAAACCTATTATAATATCATAAGTTGAAGAGGAATTTCACACAAACAAAGATATCTCCAACATGAATCTTCATACAATTTTGTTTTAAAATTGCATACCCATTTCTGAGCTATGACAAATAACAATATCAAAATATTTTTGAACAAAAATGTATTGGTAGTTTATGCCAAAAACATCTGAAGGAATCCTTCAAACATATATTAATTTAGTAATTCAAGGGCCACAAAACAAGCTTCATAAGTGCAACATAATCAGTGACAACCAAAATTGATGAAATTCATTCTCAGTATTTTGTAAGAATTCAAATGCACATGTTCATGTAGATAAGGTAACCAACATATTAAACCAAGTTCATCTCCAAACATGAAAATTAAAATTTTACCCTCGTAACCAACTGTCCAACATATTTTCATAGGTTGAAGGAAATTTTGATGCAAAATTCATTCATTTACATGAAGGAAACAAATCATACATCTACCTTTTAGTAGAATGAGAAACCAATGTACAATGGATTCCTTCAAGTCTTCTCAATCTAAATATACACATGTAGCAAAATTTTGAATGCTTTGACCAAGTCTAGTTTTCAACAAAAAGTTACAACCAACCATATATCTAGTGCCATAGTTCTGATTAACATGACATAAATGCAATAAAACAACCAACAAAGTACCAACCTAAAACAAGAGGCTTGGGAAACTAAATGTGCGAAAAATGTAGAAGAACAAAAAATAGAGGTTGAAGGAAATTACATGTACCCACCAGGAATTGATCAATTATACCTAGGATTCCCAAAAACTCAAGTGTCTTTAGCTACTTAGAGGCATACTAGTTTTTAGAATTCAAATGCCACTTGGAAGTTATTGTGTTTGGGAAAATTTCATTGAGTAGAACAACAAAGGATACATTGTGACTAGAAAACCATCAACAACATACATAATGGAGTTGGTTATAGGTTTGGGTGAGATATTTTTGGTTAAATATTCCCAACATTGCAAGTTTAAACAATGAACATTTTATTTCAATGATGTGTCAAGGACCACATAGTTAACACTACATTCCTATATCTCAAAAGATCGAAATCAAAACATTAAATATATTTGTTGTTATAATCAAAGCTAGTTTTTCAATATTATTGGACTACTTTCCCATAAAATATCCACATAAATTTAATAAATGGCATAACTTAATCTCCCTAATCAATTCTTGATTCTCAGACTACTCCAAGGGAATGGTTTGGAAGACATCTTGAGGGCACAAGAAACACATATACAAACATTCACACACCCAACAATTGCATACATTAAAAGAAACAACTAAATATCATCACACAACTCTTATGTCACTGAGACTAGCGAGGCATAGTCTCATCAATCAAATAACCATTAAAGTAACACACAAATTCCCAACTATGCCCTCTTGAGGTTCACAAGGTCTCAAAGATCTTTCTTTTAGTGCTCCCAAACTTTTAAATAAACTTGAAAAAACATGATACTTCAACTTTACATTATATAAACAAGTAAAACATGATACTTCAACTTAAACACAACCACAATCATGTTTTACATCAACTTTTAAATAATAAAAATGTAAAACACGATACTTCAAATAAAATGAAATTATAACTTTTAATAAACTTATTTTTAAATAATATTTTTTATTAAAAATGAAAAGTTTGTAAAAAATGTCATGGGTATTATTATATTTAAAATATATATAGCCATGACTTTTTGTTCATGATCTTTATATCAAACATTATATTAAAAATTCAACTCCAAAAATGGTCATGTGGAGTTATAATCCTTTTATTTTTTACCTTGGTTTTATATTAAGTAAAGTCTTCCAAAGAACTGACAGTATGTATAGAGGGGATCCAAAATTTCAAGATATTACAAAAAGCTAACCACTAGTCCATTAACCAACCACTCTGATACTTCAAAACGAGTTTAACTATAGGATTATAGACATATCTCAATTCTGGAGGTCATACTGTGTAAATTATGAAAAAAAAACCTAGAGATAACCAAACTAAACACTACATTATGTATGAGAGAGAGACATGTATTTTGAGGTTGAATTAGACCTATTTGATGAATGAGGCAGGAAATTGAGGTTCGACATAGGGATAGAGAGGTAACATGGAGATTCAACCTCAGAATCAACCAAATCCTCCATGTTGTTGTCACAAAATACCATGCAGGATTGCACACCTTCTATTTGGAGATGTATGACAATTCCTTCATCTTGGAGGCTCTGAATGGATTGCTTGATTTGAAGAGATATTTCAAGAACAACGAAGACTTAGGCAGAGAGTCTGCATAATATTTCTTGGATTACTTGGAATTTTTTTTAAGGTCTTTGATATCTTGCTCCATCTAGTCTAGATGAAGGATCCAAGTATTCCAATTGTTGGCCATTGTAAACGAATAGTCAAGAGGACCAATAGGAAGGTGGAACTCAGAGTTGTGAGGAACATGACAACTAAAAAACCCAAGAGCGATGTCACTGAGAATAGAATGAGTGTTGGTTCAAAGGAAATCCAAGTTTAAATTTAGAGGCTAACAGAGAGAGTGATGAAGAGCACTATACTAGAGGGATAAAAGAACTATTGATGCTTTCTTCCTAGAATTCCCGATCATATACCATCAATATTCCTGAAGGTGATGGAGGTTGCTAAGGAGAAGAGCCCTTTCATGCTCACACAAGCTAACAAAATTGTCATGAAGAACCTACCCATGTGGGCATAGGGAGGGAGGATCAAACACACATGATAAAACCAACAAGTGAATTAGGAGAGCCACAAGATCACACGGGCTAGGTACATGAAGAGGGGAATCCATCCCATCCAAGGGAAAATCCATGTAGGGAAATAATGGAAAGGAATTAGGGAAGAATTCATGGAAGAAGCTACAACGACAAGGAAAAAATACAAATGAGGAAGAGAAGCCATCGATGGGGTGAGATATAATGTCTTGACACATGAAGGTGGGGACAAGTGGTGCACGGATGCAGGGTGGAGCCCAACAATCAAAAGAAACACGAAGAGGGTGCAGAGATCAATGGCTATAAATAATTTCAGGCCCAAAAGTGTTCAATGGATAACAAAAGGTGGAGGGGATGGATACCATGGTAATTTGAAAGTGAAACTTGACAGAGAGTAATCCCCCCCCCCACAATTTTTTTCAAAACTGTGAAAATACCCCCCGAAATAAATTGAGGTTGTCAGTTTGGAAGGGATGATGATAGGGTGAAATAAATTGAGCCCATCAATTTGGAAGGTATGAGGACAGGGTATGTGATCATGGATATGGATGCATGACTAACAAGGAATGTTGGATTCAAGTCACTGCTAATCTAGTTCCATCGACACATTGGAGGATAAGCTCCAAGACATGATCGAGAACTATTGAATAGGAACTTAGTTTGTGCCCCAAATCCAACAACATGATATGAATATCAACTCAACGAGAGCACGATGGCACTTGGTTCATAGGTGGCAGGTTCTATCTATCCATAGACATGATGATATATCGAGATAACATATACTTATACATTGTTCTAACCTGCTCAGATGCAATATACTTATACATGATCTAACCTTAGATGAAATATAGCAACAATCTTGAAACAAGTATTTAAAAGGGAAGAGAATGCTAGCTTCAGTAAAGAGGTTTTTTTTATAGGAGGGGTGGGTGCCTTTTAAAACAAAATGGAAGTGAGGGTTGGATTTTGTCATATACTTTACATTTTCTGCCCATAATAACATATATATCAAAACAACAAAATGGTGTCCACAAACTCTTGCAAATACCTCCATGTTTCTTAAAACTATACCACACATCCATTCAATACCAAATTTACATACAAATATTTCTAAGAAACTAAATAGACAAGTTAGAAAAGAAAAACCCTTACCTCCAATTTCATGCCTTTATTTCTCGATTCTAAATATTCCATTTAGATGTCCAAGAAAATAAAAGTAGAACCACCTAGCCAAATTGATCAATACACAAATTATGCGCTACAACACTAGGAAATCTGCATTTCCATCCATAACATTAAAAGAAAAAATGATATTGATTAGAATAAATTTATAAATTTACATCATCTATAATTCCCTAATTGCTTACTGAATCAAAAAAGAAATCCCAAACAAAACGAAAGCCTGGATGCATTAATAAAATAATGGGAATTCGTTATAAATATCATGGATTGTGAATTTCCAATTGAGGGTTTTCGTTCTCTTCCTGAAACCTACAAAACCCCTTAGAGCAACCACCAAAACCCCTCTCTTCAACCAAATGGAACATAAAAGAAACTAATTGTTCATGAATTGTCTCTCATACCCCCTCAAAACGCTCCCCTTCCTGCCCATGTCGACCCCAAAAATCCCTTTCCTGAACCAAATCACACATAAAGAAACTAATGGTAGAAAATTTCCTCTCAATGCCCACCCCAAAATGCCTCCCTTCCCACCCATGCCAAACATTTGGTGCCAACTGAGCTATTCCAAGTTTCACGATGACTCCATACTTGTTGTTGTGAAATTAGGATTTGAAATCGCACCACGAACTATGACTATTGTATAATGACTATGGTATGACTAAATGACTATTAAGACCCGATCGAGTTATTAACTTGTTATATATTATTATATATATTGTATTAAGTTGTAATGTATATTAATTGTATTACTATATACATATGTTTCATAATT
>ML788720.1:333788-344478 GCA_009831015.1 Picea engelmannii
CTTTCATTGGAAGCCCCAACTTCCTTTGTTTTCCAGCTGCAACTGGAAGGAGGCTCCAACCTCCTAGTTTCTAAGGATACAACCCAAGGGAAGCTACAACCACATGTCATTTCCCCATCCAATCACCCGAAAATATAAGTAGAGTGATGGAACCACTTTCACACTATCACTATGAGATATACTGTTGTAAACCTATACCAATCAACCTACACCAAACAACCTGTAACAACCTGTACCAAACAACCTGTAACAACCTGTACCATAAACAAGTGCATGAACCATGCATCAATCTGTACCTCAACGTATACCATCAATGAGTGCATCAACAATGCACCAAATATGTACCAATCATGCATCAAATACACATAAACTATGACTCATCCAGATGTACCAACATCATCAACTATACACCTCATGTATGTGCCAAATCATCAACTACTTGTCTCAACCATGTACCCAACATGTACATCAACCAAAAGCCCTCATAAATTTAATCATCCAAATCTTATTTGTAAATCGGTAATAGACCTGGTGTATATGATCACATACCTACAATCCTTCCTTAACTTTAACAACAAGAGACTAGCATCTTCATCAAACTTTACCTTAGTCTCACATGACTAATTTTGGATTAGTCAACAACCCTAACTTGAAATAATCATAACTATTTACCTGTAATGAATAAAGATTTGAAAATAGTACACAATTTTCTTCAGTTTCTTTTGTGGAATTCCTCCAGGTTTCTCTGCTTGGAACCTCTCAGAAAATGAGTTGTAACAAAAATGACATACCTTGTTGAATTATGGCTTATTCTAGAGAGCGAGATTATAGAGAATTCCCCACACAGAATATTTATTGTATGGATTTGAAAATGGTAAAAAAAATACTACATGTTTTACTCTAACTAATACATTTGGTATCACTTAATTTGGATCTGTTATGAAGAAGTTATGACGTTTTTACATGAAACACATTTTTTAGACTAGTTTCAGGACTAGCCACAAACCCTATTTTCCATGGAGTGTAACTCCAAAAATATAACGACCCACAAGATGAAATATTCATCACAACTACTTGGATATGTTTTCTCAAATACCTCCATATTTCATGGTCTAAATCATTTTATAAAAAACAGTTATTACAAAAATGGTGAGATGACCTGTAAATAACATACCTTAGAAAGCATCATCAAAAGAATTTATCCTCCCTTGAATTTCGGCCTTCTTTACTTCACCTTCCATCTGAAATTCTCCTTAGATATCCTTTGGTTACCTCAGTCACTTATAGATATTCAATATTCTCAAGTGTAATTAAAATGAGAGACCCTTTCATCTTATTTATACTTTTATGTAGCTTCCTCAAGGGGTTACCTTCTAACCATCTTAAACCACTTTCCTTATTTTAGGGATAACCCACTTCTAACCACTTGTCCACTTATTAATTTCTCCATTAAATTTATTATTTAAAAAATTTATTTTGTATCCACTTTGACTTATAGTACACTCATCACTTCACTTTATTATTTAAATAATTTCCTCTTTGCAACCACTTTGACTATGACCTTTTGGGGCTTCTAGATGACTCATGAGGGTTCTCCAACTTCACATAGCCATAACTCTCTAACCGTGAGGAGTTATGTGACATTCAACATACCAAAGAAAATGGCATGACATGTACTATTCATCTAGAATAGTCTTATTTAAATAATTTCTTCTTTTCAACCACTTTCACTACTTTGGCCTTTTGGGGCTTCTAGATGACTCATGAGGGTTCTCAAACTTCACATGGCCATAAATCTCTAACCGTGAAGTGTTATGTGACATTCCACATACCATCAGAAATGGAATGACATGTACTATCCATATAGAATAGTCGTACCTTAAAATGTATAAAAACTCATACCATTATACATCAAACAAACTTGGGTCCATTACCCAAACCTTTGTGCTACCATAATTCGCTACCAAACTTTCTTCAAGGGTTGACATCAATGACAACCAACCGAAATAATCAACAATATCCCCCATTGGCATTGATGATAACAATATGATGTAATACTGAAGTCATATCACTCATTCTCCCTCTATGACCATCGCTCCCCCTGTAACCATGCCTCTGTGCTCTTTCTCCAAAAATTTACCTTTGCATCTGATAAATCTCTCCCATTTTTCATCAATGGCAAAGGTATCTTTCCATCCGGGGCTACTCCCCCTAACTGAACTCTTCCTGAAACTGATCTTCCAACCTGAACTTTCCTCTTTATGGTGCTTCCTTGTGTAAATATAAGGCATATAAGATAAGCATTGAAATTCATTCATTTTGGAGTAGAAATTACTCCGAGTCTCTGACGAAGATACTCAAAGGCTTCCCTTGGAAGGGGTTTTGTAAAGATGTCTGCCACTTGTTCTTTTTCGCCCACATATTAAACTCTGATGTTCTTCTCTATAACCTGTTCCCATAGAAAGTGATAATTTATTGGAATGTGCTTCGTCTTGGAGTGTATCACCGAGTTCTTTGAGATACTGATGGTTCTTGTATTATCATGATAGATTGGAATGGGCTCATCATACTCAGCCTGTATATCCAAGTAGAATGTTTCTCCACTGATGATTCGTCTGTCATCAATGCAACCTACCCAATCTACATATGTGTAGGAAATATGTGATAGATCCTTTCCTTTTGGATACCATAATCCAAACTCTTTTGTTCCTTTGAGATATCTAAAAATCCTCTTCATTGTTAATACATGTGATTCCTTTGGTGCTGCTTGAAATCGTGCAACTTGTCCAACTGCCTTCATTACATCCGGTCTGGATTTTGTCACATATAGTAAGCTACCAATCATTGACCTATATTTCCTCTGGTCTGTAGACTTTTAATCATCATCTTTTCTCAAATTGCAACTGGTTTTCATAGGAGTGGTAATTGGTTTTCAATCTTCCATTCCGAACCTCTTTAGCATTTATCTGATATACTTAGTTTGAGAAAAAAACATTCCTTGGTTTATTTGATGTATTTGAAGACCTAGAAAGAAGGATAGTTATCCAAGTAATGAGACTTCAAATTCATTCTGCATATCCTTCGCAAATTTCTGTCTTAACCTGTCATCATTACTTCCAAAAATAATATCATCAACATAAACTTCAATTAATAAAATACTATCTTGAGTTACCTTGATGTAGAGGTTGTTGTCTACACTTCCTTTTCTGAACCCTGCCTGCTATATATATTTATCTAGTCTAGAGTACCATGATCTAGGAGCCTATTTTAGACCATACAAGGCCTTCTTCAATTTGCACACGTACTCTGCATTCTTTGATAACTAAAATCCTTCTAGTTGTTTGATGTAGACTTCTTCTTCAAGTTCCCCATTCAGAAAAGATGATTTCAAATCCATCCGATACACTTTAATATTCTTGGAGCATGCATAAGATAAAAACAATCGGATTGCTTCCATTATGGAAACTGAGGAAACTGTCTCTTCAAAGTCAATTCCTTCAACCTGTGTGTATCCTTTACATACCAATCTAGCTTTGTTCCTTGTAACATATCCATCTTCATTCAATTTATTTCTGAAAACCCACTTTGTGCCAATCACATTCTTATTCTTTGGTCTTGGAACCAATTCCCAAGTGTCATTCTTCTCTATTTGATCCAATTCTTAGTCCATGACCTTATTCTAGAATTCATCCTTGCTGGCCTCTTCAAAACTATTTGGTTCAATCATAGATAAGAGTGCTAGGTGCATTTGTTCTGGTGAAAAAATTCTTCTTCTAGTCTCAACTCTTGCATCCTTGTTTCTCATAATCTGATCTGAAGGATGTTTCTTTTGTACTCATTTGTAGGTGTCTTTGGAGGCACTTGATGAAATTTCTCTTCTACTTCTGTCTGATATTCTTCAACTTCCTCTTCTACTTATTCTTCATCTTTTGATTCTTTTTCGTAAAGTTGTTCCACTAATTCATTTTCTTCTTCCTTTGATTCTCGTCCACCTATTTCATCAATTGTTACATTAATGCTTTCCACAACTTTGTTCAATCTCATATTGTAACACTTTTATTCTTTCCTTGCACTTGAGTAACCAAAAAGTACTCCTTTGTCCACACGAGAGTCAAACTTTCCCATTCTTCCATCTTCTCTTTTGATGTATAAATTGCTTCCAAATATTCTGAAGTGCTTCACATTTGTTGGTATTCCTTTCCATAGCTTGTAGAGAGTTTTTTCATTGTTTTTTTTGTGCATTACTCCATTTTGAATGTGAACTGTTGTAAGCACTATATGTGTCCAAAAAAATATCTGTCAATTGGGAATCCATTAGCATTGTTCGAGCAATTTCCCATGTAATTAACATCCACAATGTTCCTTTGTCTCCGAACCACTCTATGAACCACTCTATGAATCCATGCTCTCATCCAATGCCATATATATGTCCAAACCTGCTAAGTGTTCTTACAAATCCATCTCCATCCATACTATCCAATACTCTACTGCATAACTGTCCATAATGCTGACCCATTTATTACTATACTATCATGAAGTCTTCACTACTATAACTATCAAACTATACTTATGCTAACTGACTACTTTGGATCTGTCTACACAAACTCTGTAAGATGCTCAAAGGATGGTTGTTTGGTCTATCACAACTATCACATAGACTCCTCCTGTCTAATATCCATGTTACTTGGGAGTCTCTAAGCCGGTTAGCTCAGAACAATTCCTGCTCTAATGTGTATTCATCATCATCTTCATTGGTATATTCATCATCTCTCTGAGCTATGAATTCTTTCTTTCTGTCTGTGGATTCATCTTTCCTACAATGCCTGAAAGTACAATCTCTTGAAGCTGTTCCTTATTTACATGTCCTTCTTTTCTTTCAGTTATTTTCCAAACCTTTCTGTATCTGACATCTTTCTTTTTCTTTGTAGAGTTTTCTTCATCTCGTTTTATTGCAATTATTGTGATCTCTGGGACTTGGTCTTTGTTCACCTGTTCTTCGTGTTTTCTTATCCATACTTTCTTATATCTGATATCAATGTTCTCTTTCATGGAATTATTGATCATGCTTCTACAATCACTAGCTATGTGTCCATAGTTATGACATTTCTAACATTCAATTTTACGTAGGGCCACATAGGCATTTCTTTCTTGAACATTTTTATAATCCCTACAATCTGCAACCTTATGTCCAAAATTAGTCCAATAAAAACAATGACCATAAAAGAAATTTGCATACCTGGGAGTGAATGATCTTCTTTGTGGGGTAGTCCTTCTGAATTTCTTACTTGAATGATCATTATCATGATTGAAGCTTCTTTGTGAATTGAACATGGATGGTGTTCTTGAAGATGTGTCTTTAATAGTTTTCTTAGTTTCTGGTTGACCATGATTCCTTCCTTTGAGTACTTCTGCATAACTCGTTCTATTTTATTCATTCTTCTTTTCTAGCAACCTAGAGTGCTTCTCTTCATTCTCTATAACTGATGTGGATGTTTCTATCTCTTCAAATTTCTTGTTGATCTTGATGATTTTACTTCTCAATGTGATAACTTCTTCTTCAATCTTCTCAACCTATTCTTCTTTCTTCATTATCTGAGACTTCATGACTTCTTCTATTCTTTTCGCTTCTTCAAGTTGGATTTTAATGTGATTATTTCTTCTTCAATTCCTTTCTATTCTTGACCAAACTCTGCCTCAAGTTGGTTTAGATCATTAGTTATTTCCTTAAGATGATTTGTCAATATCTTTTCTCACATTTATGCTTCTTCCTTATGTGCTGCTATGTTGGCTTCAAAATACTTCTTTTGATATTTAAGATTTTATTCAATCTTTCTGTCTTCTTCTAGCCGAGTTCTTAAGTTCTTGATGACCTATTGGGATTCTTAAAAAATGTAAGCACTTTCCTTTTGTTTCAACAATTCTCTCTTGAGTGACTTATTTTATTCTCTTTCTTTTCTTAGTTCATCTAAATCATTGATCAATTCTTCTTCATAACTGTCTTCTTTTTCAATTAGTTTTTTTGTTTCATTTCCTTCATGGCATTATATTTCAAGATGTCTTCATTTTTCACAATTAAAGAAAAACAACATATCGATGTTGATTATGTACTCTTCATCTTTTGAATCTGTTTGACATGGTGAACATAATTCTTCTTGATCTATACCTACATCTTCTTTGGCATTTTCTGAATCTGTGATGGGTGAAGAATATATATCATGTAACTTATCCCAAATTTCTTTGGATGATGAACATTTACAAACCTTTTCTCTTACTGGATTAGGTAATCCTTCCTAGATGAAATCCATTGCTATTTTGTTATTCTTCTTCAATTCCTTTTTGTCTACAATATTTTCCCTTTTTGTACTATCATATCCTGTAACGATTGATAACCAAATATAATACCCATGTTCCTATAAAAATACTTTCATCCTTCCACTCCATAGCTCATACTTTAAACCATTCTGACCATTAAACATTGGTACTCCATTCTCAGAATAATCCATGATCTCCTTCTAGTGGTTAAACTATTTCCTGAAGGAACCTTCTTTGCACTTCCTTTTTTGAACCCTCCCTACTGTATATATTTATCTAGTCTAGAGTACCATGATCTAGGAGCCTATTTTAGACCATACAAGGCCTTCTTCAATTTGCAAACATACTCTGCATTCTCTGACAACTGAAATCCTTCTGGTTGTTCGATGTAGACTTCTTCTTCAAGTTCCCCATTCAGAAAAGACGATTTCACGTCCATATGATACACTTTAATATTCTTGGAGCATGCATAAGATAAAAACAATTGGATTTCTTCCATTCTAGCAACTAGGGAAAATGTCTCTTCAAATTCGATTCCTTTAACCTGTGTGTATCCTTTACATACCAATCTAGCTTTGTTCCTTGTAACATATACATCTTGATTCAATTTATTTCTGAAAACCCATTTTGTGCCAATCACATTCTTATTCTTTGGTCTTGGAACCAATTCCGAAGTGTCATTCTCCTCTTTGATCCAATTATTCATCCATGGACTTATTCCAGAATTCATCCTTGTTGGCCTCTTCAAAATTGTTTGGTTCAATAATAGATAAGAGTGCTAGGTGCATTTGTTCTAGTGAATGAATTCTTCTTCTAGTCTCAACTTCTGCAACCTTTTTTTTGATAATCTGATCTGAAGGATGATTATTTTGTACTCGTTTTTATGTTTCTTTTGAGGCACTTGATGAATTTTCTCTTCTACTTCTGTCTGATATTCTTCATCTTCCTCTTCTACTTCTTCTTCATCTTTTGCTTCTTCTTCATAAAGATGTTCCACTGATTCATTTTCTTCTTCCTTTGATTCTCATCCACCTATTTCATGAACTGTTACATTAATACTTTCCACAAATTTGTTCAATATCATATTGTAACACTTGTATGATTTCCTTGTACTTGAGTAATCAACAAGTACTCTTTCTTCCAAATATTATGAAGTTCTTCACATTTGCTGGTCTTCCTTTCCATAGCTCGTAGGGAGTTTTGTAATTGTTTTTTCTTAGCATTACTCTATTTTGAATGTGAACTTTTGTAAGCATTGCATGTGTCCAAAAAAATATATGTCAATTTTGAATCCATTAGCATTGTTCGGGCCATTTCCCATGTAATTAACATCCATAATGTTCCTTTATATCTAAACCACTCTCTGAGCCAATCTATGAATCCATGCTCTCGTCCACTTTCATATATCTATGCAAACCTTCTAAGTGTTCTTACAAATCCATTTCTGTCCATACTATCCAAGACTCTACTGCACAAATGTCCATAATGCTTACCCATTTATTACTATACTATCATGAAATCTTCATTACTACAACTATCAAATTGTACTTATGCTAACTGACTGCTCTGGATCTGTCTATGAAAACTCTGTAAGCTGATTGAATGATGGTTCTTTGGTCTATCACAACTATCACATAGACTCCCCCTGTCTAATATTCATTTTACCTAGGAGTCTCTAAGATGGATGGATCAGAACAATTCCTACTATGATGTGTATTCATCATTATCTTCATTGGTAGATTCATCATCTCGCTGAGATCTGACTTCTTTCTTTCTATTTGTGGATTCATCTTTCACTGCAATGCCTGAAAGTACAATCTATTGAACATGTTCCTTATTTACCTGTCCTTCTTTTCTTTCAGTTATTTTCCAAACCTTTCTGTATATGACATCTTTCTTTTTCTCTGTAGAGTTTTATTCATCTCGTTTTATTTCCAATATTTCAATCTTTGAGACATGGTCTTTGTTCACCTCTTCTTCATGGTTTCTTATCCATACTTTCTTATATCTGATATCAATGTTCTCTTTCATGGAAGTATCGTTCATGCTTCGACAATCACTAGCTATGTGTCCATAGTTATAATATTTGTAACATTCAATGTTATGTGGGGCCACATAGACATTTATTTCTTGAACATGTTTATAATCCCTTCAATCTGCAACCTTATGTCCAAAATTAGTACAATAAAAACAATGACCATAAAATAAATTTTCATACCTGGGAGCGAATGATCTTGTTTGTGGTGTAGTCCTTTTGAATTTCTTCCTTGAATGATCATTATCATGATTGAAGATTCTTTGTGACTTGAACATGGATGGTCTTCTTGAAGATGTATCTTTAATAGTTTTCTTAGATTCTGGTTGACCATGATTCCTTCCTTTGAGTACTTCGGCATAACTCTTTCTATTTTCTTCATTCTTCTTTTCTAGCAAGCTAGAGTGCTTCTCTTCATTCTCTATAACTGATGTGGATGTTTCTGTCTCTTCAACGTTCTTGTTGAGCTTGATGATTTTACTTCTCAATGT
The DNA here is from genome assembly GCA_009831015.1 of Picea engelmannii. Lineage (NCBI taxonomy): Eukaryota > Viridiplantae > Streptophyta > Pinopsida > Pinales > Pinaceae > Picea > Picea engelmannii. The sequence continues at coordinate 342,627 of ML788720.1, forward strand.
GACAACTTCTTGTTCAATCTTCTCAACCTATTCTTGTTTCTTCATTATCTGAGACTTCATGACTTCTTCTGTTCTTTTTGATTCTTCAAGATGGATTTTTAATGTGATTATTTCTTCTTCATTTCCTTTCTCTTATTGAACAAACTATGCCTTAAGATAGTTTAGATTGTTGGTTCTTTCCTTAAGATGATATGTCAATATCTTTTTTCTCATTTCCACTTCTTCCTTATGTGCTGCTATGTTGGCTTCCAAATACTACTTTTGATATTTAAGATTTTCTTCGATCTTTCTAGCTTCTTCTATCTGACTTCTTAAGTTCTTGATGACATGTTGGGATTCTTAAAAAATGTGAGCACTTTCCTTTTGTTTCATCAATTCTTTCTTGAGTGATTTGATTTCTTCTCTTTCTTTTCTTAGTTCATCTAAAGCATTGATCAATTCTTCTTCATAATTGTCTTCTTTTTGTATTAGTTTTACTATCTCATTTCCTTCATGACATTCTATTTCAAGATGTCTGTGTTTTTAAAAATTAAAGAAAAACAACATACCTCCGTTGATTATGTAATCTTCATCTTTTGAATTTTAATTGACATGGTGAACATATTTATTTTTGATCTGTACCTTCATCTTCTTTGGCATTTTCTGAATTTGCGATGGGTGAAGAATATATATCATGTAACTTATCCCAAAGTTCTTTGGCTGATGAACATTTACCAACCTTTTCTCTTACCAGATTAGGTAATCCTTCCTAGATGAAATCCATTGCTATTTTGTTATTCTTCTTCAATTCATTCTTGGCTACAGTTTTTTCCCTTTTGTACTATCATATCTTGTAACGACTGATAGCCAAATATAATACCCATGTGCCTGTAAAAATACTTTCGTCCTTCCAATCCATAACTCATACTTTAAACCATTCTGACCATTAAACAATGGTACTCCATTCTCAGAATAATCCATGATCTCCTTCCAATGGTTAAACTATTTCCTGAAGGAGTCTTCTCTGATACCAATTGTTGTATTACTGAGAGGGGGGGTGAATCAGTAATAGAGCAATAATAATCCTTTTTAACCATAAAATGCAAGTGTTATATCAATGTAGCATCATCATCCAATAGTTGCAGAGTAAATAAACAATGAACAAATGAGAAATCATACACATACACAATACACCAGTGTTTTTACGTGGAAACCCAAAGAGAGATAAAACACTGGAATGTTTTTTTTATATGTCTTTAAAAATAACATTCATTGGAAGCACCAAATTCCTTTGTTTTCCAACTGCAACTAGAAAGAGGCTCCAACCTCCTATTTTCTCAGGCTACAACCTGAGGGAATCTCCAAATCCCTAAATCTATGGCTATAACCAGAAGGAGGCTACAACCCCCTATGTTCTCCGACTACAACCGAAAGGTGGCTACAACCACATGTCCTTGCCTCATCCAACCGCCCTTAAATATAAGTAGAATGATGGAACCACTGTCATACTATCACTGTGAGATATACTGTTGTAAACCTATACCAATCAACCTGCACCAAACAACCTATAACAACCTATACCAAACAACCTGTAATCAACATATACCATAAACAAGTGCATCAACCATGCACCAACCTGTACCTCAATTAGTACCATCAACGAGTGCATCAACCATCCATCAAATATGTACCAATCATGCATCAAATACACATAAACTATGACTCATCAAGATGTACCAACATCATCAAGTATACACCTCATGAATGTGCCAACTCATCAACTCCTTGTCTCAACCATGTACCCAACATGTACCTCAACCAAAATCCCTCATCAATTTCATCATCCAAATCTGATTTGTAACTCTATAATAGA
>ML788720.1:355013-374673 GCA_009831015.1 Picea engelmannii
TAACTGTAGTGAAGCTCATCTTGGGAGGCACTTTGAAAGAGAACTAGTCTTCTCTACTCATCATGGAGTTTGGGTGATTGTTCTGGCTCCCTTGCAAAACTTTGCATCTGTATGCCTCAGGAAAATTCATGGTAACACACGAGTTGTGTTGCAGGCTCTTCGGTTTTGTGGGATTTGACATTTTGTGTGATGGGTGATGTGATAAAAAGGAGTTGCATACTTGGTCCACTCAAATATTGGCCTTGGGCCATTTGGAGGGTTGGTCAGTTATGGGCTTATTATCATGTCACTTGTTAACACATGAGGGATAAGTGTATCGAAGCTCATCTTGGGAGGCACTTTGAAAGATAACTCTTCTCCACTTGTCGTGGAGTTTGGGTGATTGTTGTGGATCCCTTGTAGGAGTTTGCATATGTATTTGAATTGATTTTTTCCCCCTTGATCAGATTTGTTTAATGGAAGTAGTGTTAGGTCGTTACATTTTGAAACAAACTAATGAAAATAATGGTTTAATGGCTACCCCTTACTGAATGGTCGTGCAACACCACTTATCACAATGCCACACAAATGTTACCTTATGAATTTTTCTATTGCAAAACAAACTACCTTCAATCACTTCCTATCTATTGAGCACATTCGAGGTTTATGTAGTTGATCATAGACTCAACATTGGAACAATCATTATCCACACACTTAAGGATATTTGGTTTTGTATTGAAATTGAATGAAGAAACAAATCAATAAACATCGCTCTCAACATTCTTTCTAAAAGGGGGATCATGTTTTCCTTTGTCTCTATCCCTATAAGTGCCCCTCTCTCGAAGACAAGGGCTCCAAAAATCTAGAAACAAAATTGTATGGACTCTATCAGCCCATTGCATTGGATGAGTTTCCTATCAATTAGTTCTCACAATGTCCCACTCTAAGATTCACTTAGTATTGCATGTTTCCTATTTGATGAAGGTCATGGGGCCAACTTATTGAGTTTAGACCAACCTTCTAAAACTTGATGCAGAGTGTTCCATTTGGTTGTAGCCAAATCTATTATTGGTCACAAGATAATGTCAATGTACACCATCATACAATTCTAAGGGTCCTAATTTTTATAGGGAATTACGTCTAGTGGACAGATATATAGCTAGATGATGCCACCTAGGAACTATAAATGACTTTATAGAAATTTCAACACCTCCAACATAGAGGACACCATTTCTATTGAAGGGGGATGACATGTTAAGGACCTACCTTATCCTCCTTACTTTGGATTACCTAGGAATTAGTAATTAATTTACGAGACCATCTTCTTTGAATAAGCCCTACTAGGTAGTTAGTTGTAAGTTACTCAATGTAAAAGGGTCCTAGTTATTAAATAATTCCCATTAAGTGATTGGTACTGATTATGAAGACAAGGGATATTCTGTAGGCTTTATATCTTTGTCTCTCGTATTTAATTTTCTACTATTTATATTTCTTGAGTAAGTTCTCAATAATAATTGTTTCTACTGGTTAGGTACATTGCATTATTATTTCCATCACACTTATACTCCTCCAAGTGACATGCTAGTCTCTTGTGAAATAATTCTCCTATGTAAGGGATCATTTGTTGCTGATGAAACTAGGGATACTTTCAAATCTTGTGAGAAGAATCTATTTTTTGTAATATCACACATCACATAATGTTTTCTTGCTAGTGATCATCAAAAACATTTCCATAAACAAAAAATTATTATATATTTAGTATTTTAGGATTTATTGCATAGAATGGTTGTTTCTTCATTTTAAAATTATACGAATATTATAAGGTCATTGTTCAATAGTGAAAAAATGGCATGTTAGGTCATCTACTAAGGATTAATTCCCATATAAAAATGAATACACAATTAAGACTAGGTGCAAGTTTTGGATGATTTCGATGAAAGAGTACCTTGTCATGGGAATGCAGTGAAATATAACTCCTTATGTTTAATTGATCATCTCAAGGATTATTTCTAGTGCTCTACCTCTTTAGTCCAATTATAATACTTCGTTTGAGTTTAAGGGAAGCACCTTAAAATTGTGTGTTAAATTACATCTATGTTGTTTACTATAACAATGAAGCTCCAATTTTACACTAGCTCTAAAGATACCGATTTTGTACTATCTAAGTGAAAAATAATCAAAACTTAACTGTAAATAATTTGTTATAATATTTTATTTTTATCCATATAATTAATGACATTGTGGAAAATAATCTAATTAGAGACAATATACTCTTCTAATTACCCCTACTAGTGCTAAGCTACATTTAAACTTTTTCTTCACAACATATTTCTGTTTGTAATTTAGAACACTAAACTTTGAAATTCTCACCCCTTAGTATATAACTCTCTTCTACGAATTAAAACACTAAAATTTGAAAATTTGTCTCTTATATGTTCCACTGGGTATCTGAATTCGTAAGTGATAAGTGTATATTCTTCCTAAATTCATTTTATTTGTCTATTCCATTTTTATAATGTAAAAATGGAGAGGAAGAAGGAAGAAGGTACAACCCCCTTAATCTACTAAGTCCCACAACGTTTCTACCTCTTAGGGATTTGCATTTGATGTTTTTGATGAATCCTAAGCCTTGACAGACTTTCAATGATTTCTATGGAAGCTTCACCTTTGAAAAGGGGAATATACACCCTTGGGAGGTCGGTCAAGGTAATTCCATGATACACCCCATCTATTCTTTTCCTAAATTCATCAATTATGTGTCATCAACTACAAAAAAAGTTTAGGTTCATTATTTTCTGACTTACTAAGAAGCCAATTTTCTCTCTACTACAACAATATATAAGGTTTTTTAGCTTCCCCTCTCCTATGTTGCCTTGGATACAAATTTCTAGGAAAAAAAATGGTCTCACATGTCCCATGAGTGGAGAAATGGATTGTTTTCTCACTTTATTTCCAACCAATGAAATTTTCCAACTACCAAATCTCTTTACTCTTCTACTATTTTTAATAAGCTAGGTAATGATTTAATCATGATGGTATCTATGTTTGCTGAGATTTCTATGGTGAGGAGTGTTTTCAGGCGAATTCAGAAAAACCATAGTATTATCAATTGAATGTCGATGTTTCGGATCCATATCAGGATCCATCATCAGGACAAGAAGCCTGCGTTTAATTGTGAGAAGAGATGGTTATAAATATCTAATTTTTGTGGGAAAATTTTGTGTCGGCTAGAATATTTTGGTGAATATTATAGATTAGGTTTATTTATTTTAGTTAAATTTATGGGTTTCTAAAAGATTTATTCAAAACATTTATTTAAAATTCTTTATTAAGATATTTAAAATCTATTTTAATTTTTAATTTTTTATGTTATTTTGTAATCATTAAATAGAATGTGTTTTTTTTTAGTAAGTTTGATAGTGATTTAATAGGTTAAAGGTATATTTTAAGTGTTAATTTTTTTTGTTTATTAGTTTCATTTTATTTAGAAAACCCTAATCTAATTATTTTAATGGTGCTTATAAGAAAGTTCAGGTTTATTGATTAATAAATTAACCATTATTAAAGTGTTATTTCAAGGTGTTGTTTTTAGAAAATAAAGTTTTTTGTATTAATTAGAAAGAAGAGATTATTATGATGTTATTAGTATTTAATAGGTTTTTTAAGTGTTTAATTTTTTTTATTTATTAGTTTTGTTTTATTAAGAAATTTTAAAATATTTTAATGGTATTTATAAGGAAGTTTAATATTCTTTAAAATGAAGAAAGGATAATTGTTTAGTGGTTCTATAAGTTATGAGTGAATATTAAGTTATTTTAATAGATGTAGTTGTATTAGGTTTTGATTAGTTTGTTGGTGTTATTAATTAATTAATCAAAATTTTGTTATTTAGGTAGAGTTACGTATCTGTTTTTTCTCTTATTTTTATGAATCAAGGGGAACCAATTTTCACTTAAGTCTAGGCCATTGTCTCTGTTTAGGTTTCTTGGGTGCTTATGGATTTTGATTGCTTCTCTAATCCATCGTTTAAAGAGGTGTTCATCTTTGGACATAATTTTGGTGTCTTCTAGGCGAATGTGGTGTTTTGTTTTAAGGGAGTGTTATGCTAAGGCAGAGGTGTGAATGCGTTCATTCTTTATGCCAGCTCCATGTTCTTTGATCCTAATATGGAAGGAGCGACCAGTTTCACCGATGTAGAATTCTCCACAGGAGCATTCTATTTTGTAAATTCCTTTGCCTTTGTGAGGGTCAAGTTTGTCTTTAACGGATATCATATTTTGTTTGATGGTTTCATGTGGTTTGAAGGAGGTCTTGATATCTTTCTTGCTAAGGATATTGGAAATCTTGTCAGTAACTCCTTGATGTAAGGTAGGTAGGTCTTTCTATTGGGGTTATGGTATTCTAGGGGGTTAGGGTTTTTGCTAGTTTTTTCTAGGGCTTTATTTATTGCGTTTGTAATGTCTTTATGTTTATGTTTAAGAATTTTAAATAATTTTTTTTAAAGAAATATTTTAGAAAACCCTAAATTTAATTAAACTAAATAAACCTAATCTAAAATTTCACCAAAAGAATCTAGCCGACACAAAAATTTTCCCGCAAAACTTAGATATTTATAACCATCTCTTCTCATAATTAAACCAAGACTTCTTGTCCTGATGATGGATCCTGATATGGATCTGAAACATTGACATTCAATTGATAATACTATGGTATCTATGTTGTTGGGAAATGATGATGATTCCTTAGCCTATACCCATACATTATCCATCATGGATATGGCATCCCCCACCAAAGGTCATCCTATTTTTCTCAATTATCTTAAGTTTTTGTCCCATGTCTTCTTGTTTTTGACACTTGAAATTTGGATAGACAAGGGGATTATGGAAAGGATAAGATGGTAATCAAATGGTTATGTATGGTTAGCATGGGATACATGAAATATTATAAAAAAATTATATTGATTAGGTGGAATTTGGGGTTATTTTGGGGGATTTATGATGAATGTAAAGAGAAGTAGTTGTTAGTCCTCAAAAGAAATATGGGGATTGGTACTTGTATGGAAAGTATACAATTTTGAATATTTTTGGCTTTGAGGAGAGGATTTACAAATTGTCAGTGTTGACAGTTCCACACTTATTTTTCCTTGAGTTTATGACACAACTGGTGGTAGTGGATGAGACATGTTTCATTGGGAAGAAGCAAGTGACCTACTTTCCCATTTAATTAGTTTCATTTACAAAATACTCTTTTGTGACTAGATCTAGGTATGTATAAGCCAACTCAACTTTGGAGTCCCGCAAGAACGAGAAGGAGGATCCTTGGAGGTATGAATCTCAACATATTGTTTCTAAAACTAAGGCTTATGTGGCCCATGTGAAGGATAACTATAATAATGAGGAGAGGCTAGACACTTATAGGCTAGAAAATAAATATTCATATACTAGAGCCCAAATTTTGTTTAAGTAGAATGAGGAGACTCGGAAAATTGTCATCCAATGATTTTATGAAAAAGGATTTGTGAGTTAGGTAGAGGATCATCATCAAAATCACTTGGAAGCTTCAAGGTTATATAGGTTGATGCCATGTGGAATAACATTTGGTGGAAGAGCACTCGACAACAAAAGGATTATCTCCTTATTCCTCTAAATTATGAACAGGTGGAAAACATATTAAATAAAGATATCGAATCAACTCCATATACAAATTTTCAGGCTCCTAATCTAATTATGGAAATCAACAGTTGAAATAATTAGTCTAATTCAAATTATCCAGATCATTTAACATATTTAAAGGGATATAACAAAGACACATGTGTCAAGACACTAAGTTAAATTGCACAAGCTTCATCAATTATATCTTGTCTTTTTTCTCTCTCTCATCTAAGTACTTTTTTTCTCCATAAAGAATATTAGTACAAAATCATTATTTAAGTACCAAATATCATCTAACACCTTATTCTTTCCACCAAAATCATGGACCTAATTGGCATGATGATGGTTTTTAATGACATAGGTGATGAATATAAAGACCACGACCATGACGATGGGTATGTTCGGAGTTCCATGCATGTCATTGATCCGAGAAAGTTCAAACGAAAAAAGGATGAGATATGATGTATAGAGTGGGTGTGTGAGTCATATTTGAGTTTGGAAATCCTCCCATATCATGAAGGTATGTGAATTGTATATCCATATCAAATTTCAGTGCATACAGAAACAAGTTGAAAAAACTTCAACGTTGGACCCATTCACAGGTCATTGTTGCCCATGTCTAGTCCTAGTACAATGTCTTTTAGTTGTTTCTTTTAAAATTCATTTGAGATGCAAGTCCCCACATATAGTATTGCAAGGGAATTCAATAACATAGATAAACAAGTACTTGATAAATTGCACAAGATTTGTCAGTTATGTCTTGTCTTTTTTTGTTTCTCTCATCTAAGTACTTTTTTGCTCCATAAAGAATATTATAAGTACAAAATCATTATTTAAATACAAAATATCATATAGTGTCTTCTCTTTCCACCAAAATCATTGGCTTAATTGGCATGATGTTGGTTTTGAATAGCATAGGCGATGAATATAACGAGCATGACCATGATGATGGGTATGTTGGGAGTTCCATGCATGACATTCATCCAGGAAATTTAAAACGAATTGAGGATGAGATACAATATATAGAGTGGGTGTCTGAGTCATATTTGAGTCAGGAAACCCTCCCATATCATCAAGTCATGCGAATAGTCTATCCATGATAAATTTTAGTGCATACAGAAACAATTTGAAAACATTTCAACGTTGGCCCCATTAACAAGTCAATGTTTCCCATGTCTAGTCCTAGTACAATGTAATATAGATGTTCCTTTTAAAATTTGTTCAATATGTACATCCTCACATATAGTACTACAAGGGCATGCAATAACGTTGATAAATACATACTTGCTAAATTTCTTAAGCTTCATCAATTATGTCTTGTATTTTTTTTTGCTCTCATCTAAGTACTTTTTTGCTCCATAAAGAATATTAGTATGAAATCATTATTTAGCACTTTCTTCTTTCCAACAAACTAATTGGCCTAATTTTCATGATGTTGGTTTTGAAAAACATAGGTGATGAATATAAATATCATGACCATGATGATGGGTTATATGTTGGGATTTCCATGCACGACATTCATTCGAGAAAGTTTAAATGAAATTGCGAGGATGATATCATATATATAAAGTGGGTGTAATAGTTATATTTGAGTCTGGAAACCCTCCCATATCATCAAGGCATGTGAATAGTTTATCCATGTCAAATTTTAGTGCATACATAAACAATTTGAAAAAACTTCAATCTTGGCCCCATTCATAGGTCACTGTTGCCCATGTTTAGTCTTAGTACAATGTATTTTAGCTGTTTATTTTAAAATTAATTTGAGACGAACGTCCCCACATATAGTACTACAAGGGCATGCCATAATTTCGATAAACAAGTACTTGATAAATTGCATAATCTTCATCAATTATGTCTTATCTTTTTTTCTCTCATCTAAGTACTTTCTTGCTCCATAAAGAATATTAGTACGAAATCATTATTTAAATAAAAAATATCATCTATCACCTTCTTCTTTCCACCAAAATCATGGGCCAAAGTCCCATGTTTTCTAACAGTTTCGACGAAGATTCTATAGCAATGATGAACATGTTCATCGAAACTTCATTGCTGTAATACTATGACAACGATGATGACATTATAGATGATGGTATAAATATGAATGAGTTTCTCTTGGTTTCAAGAAGAATTTATTCTCTACCGAACAAGGCCAACCACGTGAATGTGGAAGATAATATGGCCCCTCCCCTCCCTCTCACATCACTCTCAATTCCCCAATACTCAATCTATAAAATATAAAATAATCCAAAGCAACATATTAATCATGCATAGAAACTACCAAAAAAAATCTAATTAAGGTAAACTAAATAATGTGTTTGCAAATGATAATTTTATTTTAGATCATACACTATGGCCGCTATTTTCAGGTTTGATATAAAAAATAACATGTCACATAGGATATAAAAAAATGGCATAAAACTTAAAAACGTGTAAATAACCCATAAATGTTTTTTTTTTAACCCACATAAGTAATCATCCTTCTTCTGTATCTTCTTCTTCATCCAAATCGACATCTATATCATCATCTAGTTTAGAAACAATGTTGAAATGATTGAATATATCATCATCATCATCAATATCATTTTTCGAGCATATATTCATCGACATCGTCATCAAGAACTAAAAATTCTATGTCTATCAAAATAAATTCCTGCTCAATCTCTGGTGCATCATCTTCTTCCTCTACAATATAGTTTACTATCCTTCCTCTTGGATCATATCTAACAACAAATGACCAATCCCTCTTGATACTTGGAACCTTTGAGTAAAAGACCTATTCACATTGGCTAGGAAAAACATAGTGATCATGTCTTCTTTCAAACACCATTGTTTTAATCATCGAAAATCTGTTGGCATGTTGAATAATAGTTCTTTCCTCATAATGTTCGTGCATTCATAACCTATACCATTTGATGTCAATAAAAACTAATTTGAAGGAATTAAAGTCAGACTCAAGTATATCATCCAAATACCCATAATATCTATTTTCATATTCTCGGGGATGTCTGTCACTCCTAGAGGAAATATTAGTGATGTGGAATACTGCAGTTATCCCATTATCAAAAGTTTTCCTAGTTTCTACAAACTATTTGATGCAAAATTTACAGCCATTGCACCACATATCTTTGTGGTGTTTCAACTGCAATATTCCATACATGTAAAAGATGCATTGTTAATTAAAAATTATTTTGAAAAAAACACACATGTAGTCACATTAATATAATATAAAATAAGTGAATAAAATAGCACATATAGCACTACAAGGGCATGCAATAATGTTTATAAATGCATACTTGCTAAATTTCTCAAGCTTCATCAATTATGTCTTGTATTTTTTTTTCTCTCATTTAAGCACTTTTTTGCTCCATAAAGAATATTAGTACGAAATCATTATTTAGCACCTTCTTTTTCCACCAAACTCATTGGTCTAATTTTCATGATAGTTTTGAAAAACATAGGTGATGAATATAAAGATCATGACCATGATGATGGGTTATATGTTGGGAGTTCCATGCATGACATTCATCTGAGAAAGTTCAAATGAAATCACGAGGATGAGATCGGATATATACAATGGGTGTAATAGTTATATTTGAGTATGGAAATCCTCCCATATCATCAAGGCATGTGAACAGTCTATCCATGTCAAATTTCAGTGCATACAAAAACAATTTGAAAAAACTTAAATGTTGGCCCCATTCACAGGTCACTGTTGCCCATGTCTACTCCTAGTACAATGTCTTTTAGCTATTTATTTTAAAATTAATTCAATATGAACGTCCCTGCATCTAGTATTGTAAGGGCATGCAATAGTGTCGATAAAAAAGTACTTGATAAATTTCACAGGCTTCATCAGTTATGTCTTGTCTTTTTTTTTTCTCTCATCTAAGTACCTTCTTGCTCCATAAATAATATTAATACGAAATCATTATTTAAATACAAAATATCATCTAGCACCTTCTTCTTTCCACCAAAATCATGGGCCAAAGTCCCACGTTTTCAAATAGTTTCGATGAAGATGCTATAGCAACGATGAACATGTTCATTGAAACTTTGTTGCTGTAATACTATTACAATGATGATGACATTTAAGATGATGGTATAATGATGAATGTGATTCTCTTGGTTTCAAGAATAATTTATTCTCTATTGAATAAGGCCAAACACGTGAAGGTGGAAGCTAATATGGCCCCTCCCCTCCCTCTCACATCACTCTCAATTCCCCAATATTCAATCTGTAAAATATAAAATAATCCAAAGCAACATATTAATCATGCATAAAAAATACCAAAAAAAACATTAATTAAGGTAAACTAAATAATGTGTTTATAAATGATAATTTTATTTTAGAACATACACTATGGACACTATTTTCAGGTTTGACATAAAAAATAACATGTCACATAGGATATAAAAAAATGATATAAAACTTAAAAACATGTAAATAATCAATAATTTTTTATTTATTTAACCCACATAAGTAATCAACCTTCTTATGTATCTTCTTCTTCATCCAATTCGACATATGTATCATCATCCAATTTAGAAACGATGTTGAAAGTATTGAAGATATCATCATCATCATCAATGTCATTTTCGAGCATATATTCATCGACATCATCATCAAGAACTACACATTCTATGTCTTTCAAAACAACTTCCTACTCAGTCTTTGGTGCATCATCTTCTTCCTCTACAATATACTTTACTGGCCTTCCTCTTGGATCATATCTAACAACAAATGAAAAATCCCTCTTGACACTTGGAACCTTTGAGTAAAAGACCTATTCACATTGGCTAGGAAAAACATAGCGATCATGTCCTCTTTCAAGCACCATTGTTTTAATCATCGAAAATTTGTTGGCATGCTGAATAACAGTGCTTTCCTCATCATGGTCATGCATTCATAACCTATACCATTTGATTTCAAGAAAAAATAATTTTAAGGAATTAAGGTCAGACTCAAGTATATCATTCAAATACCCATAATATCTATTTTCAGATTCTTGGGGATGTCTGTCACTCCTAGAGGAAACATTAGTGATGTGGAATACTGCAATTATCCCACTATTAAAAGTTTTCCTAGTTTCTACAAACTATTTGATGCGAAATTTACAACTATTTCACCACATATCTTTGTCGTGTTTCAACTGCAATATTCCACACATGTAAATGATGCATTGTTAATTAAAAAATATATTTATATAACTTGGAAAGTATTTGAAAAAAACACACCTGCAGTCACATTAATATAATATAAAATAACTGAATAAAATGTGTGAATTTGCTTGCCTGTACATCTTTCAAACCATATGCTAAATCAATTTCCCTCTGCATAACATTGGCATCTCCATTACGATGAGATTCTTGAACCAATTCAAACAATTGTTTCCATGATAACCTACCACCATGATGTTGTTTACATATTTCAATCCACACCTTCATCCAATCAAGATTGTTTGCAATGTATAAATGTAGTGCATCCCAATCTTGAGCAACTGAATAAAAAAATCATAGTTCACCAATATTAAATATTATTTATAACCATGGTAAATATTTATAATTGATGAAATAATAAATATTAAATGAGTATAATTTTATACACAAAAAACAAAAAGTTATATGTATTATAAATCTCCACAATTTAATTATCTCTCACTTTCTTCATTCTACCTTTTCCCAATAGGTGGTCCCTTTCAAATGTTTTGATGGAGTTCACATACCAAATTTGATCCATTGCATGCATAGTTGGCGATACTAATTTAGGAAGATACTTATTAATATACACCATGGATTGATATACCATATATCCCTCCACCATAGAACCCTCAGGACATGCTCTTTGTCTAACATAAGCCTTCAATGAATTCAAGTTCCTATCCACCATCCACATTGACCTTGTGTGTACAGGTCCACACATTTCAATATTTTCAACTTGGTGTATGAGGTAGTGTTCTTGTGCATTGAAAAATGTTGGAGGTAGATACTTTTTCATTTCACACATTAGCCACATAATTTCTCTCTTCCAATAATTTATATCATCTTGATGGATTTCTTTCAATGACAAACATCTACAGATCATGACGCAAGAAAATAACATGATTCAACAAAGCATGATATATATTACATTACAAGTAAAACTTATTTCATTAAGTAAAACAACAAATTGAAAAAATATTTTTCATATAAATCACAACTACTTACCTCATGTATTTTCCAAGATCATATATAACTTGTTTGACATTGTTGTCAAAGTCATTTGGGAGAGATAGAGGTAGAACATACTGTAACAATAAAAATGATTTGTAATTTGTTTCCAAACTAGACAAAAAAAAAGAAAAATCTTAAAATATGTATATAACCAATATATAAATATGTATACCAAAATTATTACCTTAATGAAAGTATGCCAATCATGTGTTTTTACTCCAACAAATTCATCTTTATTCATTAAGATATTATTTATGTTTGAAGAAAAACCTATGGGAAATTTAATTCTTTGAATGACCTCTTTTACATAATTGCTTTGTTTCTCTGGTTTTTTTTTTACAAGAACGATTAATGGATTTTAATTAAGAAAGGCAGTGACAAATCCATTGGTTCTATTACAACTATGGTGAGCCACACTCTACTAGTCGAATACAATTCTGGAGGCTATACTAACCTTCCAGGGGTGGGAAGTTTTAAAAATTTATTTACAACAAAGGATTCTATACAAAATTCCATCCTTGCTGAGAAATTGCATAACTCCCTTTCGTGACTTGAAATGTTGATTTACTTCTCTGGATCTCGCTTCCATTCATTGTTTAGCTGAGCCATTTTTTCCTCCAGCTGGGTGATTCTAGTCTCGAATTATTTCTTAGGGCCCTTGAGTTATTTATGGAGTTTGTCAAGATCCTCAATGATATCAAATTTTGTGGTGGTAATGTCCTCTTCCAATGTCTCCAATCTTCTTCCTGCGTCTAAGTCCAGATTTTGAAGAAAGTTCAACTGGTAGTTTAGCATTTTCTTTAAATTTTCTAGAGTGATTTCCATTGCGTTCAACCCTTCTTTTGTGCTTGGCTTGATTTCCAAGCTAGAAGCCATCTTCAGTGACTTCTTCTCTTCTCCTTGCGACCTGCTGCTGCGCTCGATCCTCTCGTAGCTGGGTTAGATTCCTTCTTGGTTGTCTCTGTGTGAGGTTGGTATGGAGGGCTAAGTTCCTCTCCCCTATTTAAGATCAGTCTCCTCCCAAGTCTAATCCCCTAAACGATTCATGTGATCTGAAGGGGATGGACGACCTGCTGCTCTGTCTCTTCCCTAGAGAAAATCAACTACTGAATGATGCATTGGGTTGTACCTTCTGTCCACTTGCGTTGTCCTGTCGCGCTTTGGATTTGCTCAAATCCTTCTTTCATGCTGCCTTTCCCTTTCTAGCTCATGACTTTACTTTTTTTATGTGATTTCTCCCTAGAGTCATGGAAGATCCATTGTGGACATTGTTCCATTAAGTTGCATGGTTCCAGTAGTCAAGAGGACTCCTTTATTATCCTCGGTGTCTGCTTTCTTGTTTAGGTTTCGTAAGACATGGTAAATCTTATAAGACCAGAAATTCCCAAGGAGGAATTGGGTTTTCTCCAAGAGGTTATTGAGTTTTACATTATTGAGTTTTCTTTGGTGGATTAAGGATTTGATTACTATCCGAGATTCCCCAATTATTACCAAATCTTGAACGCTATGATTGATTGCTTGAATGAGCCCTTGCCAGAGGGCTAGGGCTTTTGCTCTGTTGTTAGTTTTAGTTCCGAGCCCCCAAACGAAGCTTAGCTTCATTGATCCGGTTGGGCTTTCTAGAATCCCTCCTCCACCTGCCAAGCCTGGGTTCCCTTGGGAGGCCCTGTCAAAAGACAAAATATGTTTCTTTTCCTTTGTCTTCCAGTATTCAAAACCTTGTTTCTCCTTTCGTATTTCCTAGGCGTCTTGGCCAGAGCTGTTGTCCTTTTTCCCCCATGGTATTGAATTTTAAACTACGCCAACCATTGTTCCTCTTCCAACTCTAGCATGCTAGAATTTTTTGTTTGGTAGAAGTAGGGAGCGCTTTCGCCAAAATAGGCCTGTATCTTGGTTGCAACTTGGGCTGGACTTCTTTTGAGTTCCCTGAAAAGTCTATTGTTTCGCTTCATCCATATTTTCCAGAGAATGAATTTAGGGAGGACTCTCCACAGAGTGGATGTTTGGCCTTTTTTATTAGTCTGGAAAGGGCAGAAGGAATCCCAATTTTGGAGAAGGTTGCTCATATCTTGGGGTGTGATGACGGAACTCTGCAGTCCCATAGCCAACTGCCAGACTTCTTTGGAGTAGGAACAATTTAGTAGAAGATGGTCCATGGTTTCTTCTGCTTGAAGACAAAGTGGGAATCTATTGGGGCCTTCCCACCCCCTTCTTCTTAGGTTTTCTCCCGTTAAAATGCTTATGTGAGCCAGAGTCCAAATAAACATGTCAATCTTTGGGATGGACTTGGAGGTCCAAATAGCTTTCCAAATTACTGGGTTTGGAGGGTCATTGGGGTGGGCATTTGTGAGATGATACCCTGCTGCAGTGGTGTATGTCCCTAAGSTCGTTCCCCAACCTCRTTTGTCTTTTCCCCTTTTTTGAGTGGGGATTTCCCTTGGAGGCAGAGCTTCAGGGTGTTCTAGTCCTCTTCTAAATCAGGGGGGTTGTTATAAATTCCCCACCTTAGCCACATCTTATGCTCATYGTTCCCCCAAATTGAGATGTCCCAAAGAGTGTTTAAATTTTGAGTGACCATCCATTCTTTGAGTCGATCCAGATCCCRTCTCAACCCAATGGGAGGATCTCCCATGATTGAGTCCTRCCAAATATTGATTTTTTTCCCATTGTCTGGCACCCAAGTGAGATGAGGTMTGAMATGGGGCATAGTCTTCTGACAGAGCGAGAAGATTGGGGAGCCTTTTTTCTCAAGAATTGGGCGCTCTATACATCTTTCCCTTGGACCCCTAAAGTAATTTTTCCATCASGMTTTTTTACTCCACGTTGGCTTCCCGGTGGTTAGGTTCCAAAGCATCTTTKCCCCTAGYGCCAGATTTTGAACRTGTGCATTTTTKAAGTTGAGACYGCCTTCCAGGATTGGTTTAGAGATTTTTTCCCATCTTATTAGATGCAACTTTCTCCCTGACTATTTCCCACCTTCCCATAGGAACCTTATGAACATTTCTTCAATTTTTTGTATTATGGAGGCAGGGGCCAGAAGAAAAGAGCTTTGATAGATTGGAATGCTGGCAAGGATGACCTTGATTAGGACCACTTTATCTGCCAGATTTAACCAGCTCACTCCCCAGGAATTTATCTTGTTCTTTATCTTGTCAATCATCAAATTCCAGTGTGAGGTTCTTGGGGTGGAGTTGAATATTGAGACTCCCAGGCATTTAAAGGCATCCCATTTGGTACAACCTTCCATTCTAAGTACCCTGGCGATCTCCATCATTTCATTTGGCATTATATTCCAACCATATATATTTCTTTTAGTAGGGCTTATGAAACTTCCTGAGATTTATGTGTAAGCCACTAATTCATTCTTGAATTTCCTTGTTGTTTGTAAGCTCGCACCTCCCATTAGAAGAGTATCATCCACAAACTGGGCATGATTTATGTCCTTTACCCCTGGCTCTATTCTCAAACCATGGAGATTGTTGTGATTCTGGCCTTGCTCTAGTTGGAAGCTCAGTATTGAGGATTGAATTGCATAGAGGAAGGGAGAGAGGGGGCAGCCTTGTTGGAGTCCTCTGGAAGCTTGAAAGAACTTAGTTACCCTCCCATTCACAAGAGGGTCTATCTAAGGTGACCTGATACACACTTTGATCCAGTTTACAAAAGCTGGGGCGAACCCAAAGTTTTCCATGATATTAAATAAAAAAAATGTGTCTTACTCTATCAAAAGCATTGGCGAGAACAAGTTTTATTATTATACCTTTGTCTTTCCTTTAGACGCTTGAGTGTAGGGCCTCTTGCACTAGGATGTTGTTATCTACTATGTGTCTGCCTTTGATGAATCCTCCTTGGTTTTTGGGGATGATTATAGGAAGAATTGTTTTGACTTTGTTGGCTATTATTTTTGTGAGGATTTTATAGCTTGTATTGCAGAGGGAGATTGACCGAAATCTATCGAAGCTGATTGCTCCTTTTTCTTTTGGAATCAACGCTAGGAAGGCTGAATTCGTTCCACCTCCTAGTTTGCTGCAAGTTTGAGATTTCCGAATCAGCTTCGTTAGATCTGATTTTATTATATCCCATCTTTGCTAGTAGAATCTTGTTGTGAAGCCATCTGGTCCTGGTGCTTTGTCAGGATTCATTTGTTCCAGTGCCTCCTTTATTTCTTGTTGAGTGAATTCCTTAGTTAGGTTGTTGTTGATGTCTTCCTTGATGAGTTTTGGGATTAGGGAGAGAGGGTACTCTTTGGGGTCTATATTAGTCCTTTGCGTTTCAGTATAGAGTTCTTCGAAGGCTTCAGTTTCCGTTGCTTTAATTCCTTTTGGATCCGTGATTGTTTGATTTTGAACTTGAATTTCTGATACTGTTTTAAATTACTTGCCTCAGCTTGCTTGTGGAAGTAGCTCGTTTTTCTATCTCTTGCTTCTAGCCAAAGGCTTCTAGATTTTTGTCTCCAATAATTTTCTTCCTCATGACAAGCCTTGTTCCATTGCCTTTGTAGATGGTCTTCTTGTTGCAAGCATTCTTGGGTGATCTCCTGATTTTCCATTTCCAGTCTATGGTTCCCTAGCTGCTTTTGGGCTTCTTGACGAGTTTTAATTTGATTTGCCTGACCTTTTTCCCAAGTTTTTAGAGCTGTCTTTAATCTTCTAAGTTTTTATTCCCACACATAGAAGGCCGAGCCTCTTACTGTGCCATTCTAGACTTTGGTCACTAGCTTTAGGAAGTCTTTTTCTTGGGGCCAAGTTGGGCTAAATCTAAAAGATATGGGCCCATGGTTTATGTCACACGAAATTTCTAAGAGGATGGGCTTGTGATATAACACACTATGAGGAAGGATCAAAGAAGTGGGAGTGAGGCCCAGAAGCAAGAAGTAGCTTTGGATGAGGAATCTATCCATCCTGGCTGCTATATGCCCTGGTCCTATCCTTTTGTTTGTCCATGTGTATTTGCCTTTAGTAGGCTTGATATCTTCTAGATCCCAATCTAAAATTAGATCTTCCACCCATTATCTTGCTGGGTCTCGCACAATGGAGCCACCTTTTTTTTCATCTAAAGCTAGGGTCACATTTAGATCCCCCCCAATAATGATATTGTCTAGATCATTTTGCAATAAATAGTCTTTTAGGGTCTCCTAACACTTTCTTTTTTCCATTAATAGGTGTGGTACATAGATATTGAATAGACTTACCAGTCGGCTCGTTGCCTTGTGAAGGAGTTTGGTGTGGATCTAGTGCATGCTCGTTTAAGAGTTGATCAGATCGAACGTCATAGTGTTCCACAGGGTGCCTAACCCGCCTGAGGCACCTCTTGTGCTTTATGTTATTCCTTGGCTTATTCTCCATAGGATAGTTGTTGCTTTGAGTAAGTCTTGGCTATCCATCTTGGTCTCTTGGAGGAGTAGGATATCTGATTTTGAGGCTCTTATGATGTCCTTAAGTGATTATTCTTTCCTTTTTCTTCCGAATCCCCTGCAATTCCAGGAAGTTAGTTTCATTAATTACCTTGGGGGGATGAATGGCCTCCTTGGGAGGCCTTGGAGTGCTTCCTTGTCTGTTTGACATTGATTAGCTATCTAATTGTTGGTTGCGATCCCTTTTGGACATCTTTGTAGGTTTATTTGTCTCTTTCTTCCTTCTTAGATTTCCTACCTCTTCCTGGTTTTTTTAGTGTGGCCAAGGCATCACTTGCACCTTCGTAATCACTATCTGATGAGACATCACCTTCCTCTATGTCTGGTATTGTGTCCTTTATTGGGGGGGATTTGCATTAATCTTCTTCTTCTACCGACGAGTGGGTTTCTCTGACTTCGAGGGTTGGATTTTCACGTGTATCTTCGATTGGGGATTCCTCCTGTGTGTTTTCTTCTGCTGTTTTCTCTATAGGTTCTTGAACTAGTATTCTGAAGGTGTTCTTTGCCCTTGTGTCTAATTTATTTCTTCAGTCCTTGGGTTGTGTGGGGGTTGTCTTTTCATTCCTTGGGCCTTTAGTTTTGGATTTGGATCTTCCTTTTATTGGTTGTTGCCAGCCTTCTCCACTTTCTTTCTCCATGTTTGGGTTTTTAGGGAAGTTCCTCTGGAAATGTCCGTATTCATGACATCCCTTGCATTTGAACGAGATTTATTCATAGTCCAGCTTCTAGTAATGCTGCCAGTCACTGAACTTGAGTTTGATCACTTCAAGAAGTCCCTCCTCCAGATCGAATTTCACGCAGATTCATGCGCATGAGTATTGGTCTCTAGGGTCTTCTCTGTCGATGTATTGTCCCAACCCATTCCTGATTGCTTGAAGCGAGGAGGGGTTACAGCAGTGGATTGGTAGATTGGGTAGCCTGACCCATACTAGAATGTCATTGGGAACTTCTAGATCTAGATCAAAGCTAGGAGTCCAACGATTCAGACAAATCCATTGAGTTCCCATAAAGTACGGCCCATTCCTGAAGATGAGATCCCTATCTTCCTGAGAAATGAATTCAAATATGAAGAATCCTCTTCCCACCGCATAACAGGTTACCCTATTTTTGATCAGTGGTCTCCAATTCCTTTGGATCTAGTTGTCCATGGTTCGGGATGACAGCCATAGCCCCATGAATTGTCTAACCAATCCTCATCTTGACAGGGAAACTACTACCCTCATTGGATGGTCTAGGGGAAGATCAATTTCAGGTATTGAATCGAGCTTCTTGATGAAGCTAGGGGGGATCCATAGGGGGGAGCTTCTTACCTTGGGCAGCTAGAATCTTGCAAAAGGAAGAAGCAGGAGAAGGAGGGGGCAATGGCTCCCCTCCTCCTGGAGTGGCCATGGAAGGTAGCTAAGGTGAACAAAGACGAAACCCTAACCAGAGCGTTGTCTCATTCGCGAAAAAATCCAAATCCTTTGTATTCCTTTGTTTCTTTGTTAATAACCATGGAAGGTTATTTCAGTCTCCATCGCTATTTGATCATATCACACTTTGCATTGCATGTTTGGCTTCCTGAATGTCAATACAAATTTTGACAATTTTTTCTTTATCCCTCCTACCATCTATGATCCACCATAACGTTTCTGTCACATTCTTCCCGATATGCATTGTATCAAAAAAATGAGCTATTTTTAGCTCCCCATACTAGGAAACCTCATGAATTGAGTGGGATAACATTTCGTTCCTCATGGAAGCCTATTATTAATACCTTCACGATGGAGGCCTTAAGGAAGCATAAAAGAAATCACAACAATAATTATCAAATAAGGTAAAATAAATTCAATAATTAAAATAAAATTAAAAACATTACTTCATATACAAATCATAAAGAAACTGCATGCCTTGATGATTTTTGTTATATTTCAACCTCCATAGGTGAGGTGTCATTCTTCGTGGTTTTAATCCAGTCTCTTCTTTCCCATTGAAAATATGTTTTTCAGTAATACAATACCCATGGTTCTTAGGGAGGAAGTTTCTATACTCATCAAACATCATCTTTCCTAAACTTTTTGAATGATGATACTTCATCTTAGGACCACAAATTGGACATGAAAATTTACCCTTTGTTTGAAGACCTGTAAAAAATGGATTAATGTCAATTATACAATGGGATTATTTAAAAAAATGCATGATATCTTTGAATAGTTATATAGTATTAAAGTGCAACATAATGTTACATACCACAAAAGCGTGTTAGTCCCAGGGAATCATGAATTGTCCATACACGTATTCCATGGAATTAAAATTTATTTTCCGTGATTGGTTTATAGATGTCATACATAGTGATGTTGGCCCATAACTTTAGTAGGTCGTCGATAAGAGGCTCGATATATATATATATATATATATATATATATAT
>ML788721.1:0-12574 GCA_009831015.1 Picea engelmannii
ATTTCATAGTTCAGGTAGTGATGGACAGTTGTTGGTTTGGTGGCCCTCTTTCTCACATAGTGCACAAGGTGGTGGGATGCATGGAGGAAGTGGAGCGGTGGGATCCTTCTTCTTTCTCCTGCCCCTAGTTGTAGCAGGGGGGTTAGTGAGTGGGGTGGTGGTGGGGGTAAGGATGGGAATCGTCATGGGGATTCCTTCCTGGGGGGGAAGGGATGGTTGAGGGACCATCTCTGGTGGGTGTAAATACCAAACTGGGATTGCTAACACCATATTAGGTAGTGTGAGTGTTGCGGCTACCTGAAACGCTTCGATACCTGGTGGAGGGTAAAAGAAGGGAATCTAAGTGAGGGGTTGGGGAACTGTGTCCCAAACTGGACTGTGTCCTTGGGGAGAGGTGGAATCGTGGAATGGTGGGGTCAACGAGTGTCTAGGAGGTTCTTGAGGGGGGGGTTCTGCGATGAGTGGGACGTTAGGTATGATAGAAGCCTCTGTAGGAGGAAGGGTATCCTCTGTGTGAGTTTCGTTAGATGATATGACGCATACTTGATTAACAGGATGAAGGAGTGGTGGTGCTCCATGGTATGTCCCTAACAAGGATGGATCTTTAAAAATCCCAGGACCCATCTCAACGAGTGGATATGCGTCTTCGCTTGTGTGGATGAGTGGAAGAATTTTATCGATGTGTTAGGCTCATAATGAGAGACTTGGTCAATGGTAATGATCTTCCCATTGTGGGGGAACATCATTGTCCAAAAGACGGAATATGCCACTACCTTCATAGCGTACATGTAGCTACGATCGAACAGGATATTATAATCGAGCGGTGCATCGATAACTTCAATATCGATGAGAATAGTCTTGCCCCCGAGTTCAACGGGGACATTTTGAAAGAGCCCTTCAGGAGAGGATGGTCGTCCATCATAAGATCATAATGTGATGGCAGACGGTATGAGTTCCGGGGAACCAAGTTTCTGCCATACTGTTTTGGACATGATGCATGTAGATGCACCTTCATAGATGATACACCGATGAAATATGATATTCTGAATTTTCACTGGTAGTTGAAAAGAGATCAAGGCAGGAAGACGAGGTTCTCCGTTGTCAATATCAAAGGTAATGAGTCGGGTATTTGTAGGGTCGACTGCTCCCAAGGCGGAAATTAGTGATTTCTGCTGAGTAGGACAAGTCTGGAGGACTTCCAAGACTGACATGGCAGCCGGGGATTGTGCTAAGTCGTCTACCAAACTATAGTTATGAGCTGCCCTAGCCTGTGGGTTGTGGACATTCCTGTGCAATGGGATGAGAGGGATGTGAAGCGGTGGTTCAACAGAAGGGAGAGGGATCACCAATGGGGGTGTCGTCGGTGTAGGGTTTGTCTCTGGAGGGATGGGATTAGACTCAGCAGGGGTATGATACTGACGATTACGCATTTGCAGAAGGATTTCTTCCTCACTGGTGAGGAGAATTGTACGAGCTGCTGGAATCTTGGGGTTGAGGTAGTGTCCCACCTGAGGTGGGGGATGTTGTGTGTCATGTTGGGTGTTTATCACACCTTGATGTGGAATAGGATTTTGTAGCATGGCGGGAGGGGTTGTTACATGTATTGTTGTGGTGCCTGTTGAGGGGCAGGTTGTGTAGGAGAATGGGGAAGACTACCAGAGTCTTTCAACCATTTGAAATCAGCGATCTGGGGGCAATGATGAGTGTAATGGCCAAACTCACCACAAAGGGCACAAGGAAAGATGGTTTTAACATTATTCCTCCCTTGGCATTTATTATTACTATTGCCCCCTTGGGGGTTTTGGTTCCCTTGGTTCTGGTTTCCCCCAGTGGGTTGGTGTTGTGGGGGTTGATTCCCGCCTTGACCTGGGTTGTTGTTATTCATGTTTCATCCTTTCTTCTTGGCATTGTTCGATGGATGGGTTGGATTGGTTGTGTTTAACTGTTCAAAATTTTGGTATTGTTGAGCAGCAGAGGGTTGAACAAAATTCACCCCTACATGAGGATGTGGGGAAGCCATGGGTTGTGCAGGACCAGGAAATGGAAAGTACGGATTCTGTGGTGGTACCGATCCATAAGGTGCATAGGAAGGTGTAGTTCTTTCGCTAGTACAATAAGCTGAGGTTGAGGGAGTACTATTGTTTGTTGTAATAGGTGGATGTATGGGTGGTGCTAGCGGTGGTTCACTGATGGGTGGTGGTATAGCAAAAGGGTATGGCTATTGATAAGGGGGTGGGGGGTAATAAGAAGTGCCCCCGTATGCCGGCGGGTATTGCGGTGTGCCATACATTGGTGGTGGTTGGGGTTGTGGACCATGCTGTGTGGTGGCACCGATCAGTCTGTCTATTGAATGAGACATCCCAGGTTTGTCTTGGCCGAATGGCACAGGTTTTGGAATATTAGGAAGTACCATGTATAAGAACCTTGATTGTGCATAGATGAGGTCATACTGTTGGGCCTTGTTGATGGCTTCCTCTTTGGATTGAGGGAAGGTGGAAGCTACATCCTTACCGAGAAGAGAGACAAGGGATCTAAGAAACCAGTCGAGACACTATTGCTTGGTGGTTTCTGATTTGCACAAACTATGTCGCCTACGCCACTTGTGAATGTGGTCAGCGATGTGTGTGGCTGAGGTTTGTTTTAAATTAGAAATTAGTTCTAGACCATTGTCATGGCGGATGGGTAATTAGAAGAAGGTCAAGAATGCTTTGGCCAATGACTCAAAAGTTGTCTGGGACCCCGATTTGTCTTCGACATACCATTTAGCTAATGGACCAGTAAGTGTGCATTGAAATAATCGTAGTCTGATGGAATCATCCATAATGCTAATAGAGGAGCACCATAGGTGAAAGGTCATGACATGGTTGGTAGGGTCATCGCCTGCCTTTCCTTCAAACTTGGGTATGTTTGAAGGTAGTTTGGTTGGCATTGCAAACCATGTGGGATCATGCAATATGGGATCTGTTGGGGTCCTATAATTATAGGCGAGTCGATTCTTCGACTATTGATTTGGAATTTTCCCTCGTGTTGATGAAGTTTGGCTCAAGTGATTCCGCTTCCTACCTCCATTCTTGTCGCTAAATCCCCTATTACCCTATTGCATCCTTCATCCACATTGTGCCCTCACTCCCTTGTCTTTTGTCAGCCTCCATTATCCCACCACCTTCACCTGTCCATAAGCAAACAGACTTAGGTTAAACAATGCTAGCAATATAGTTAGTCTAGGTTAAACTAATAAATAAATGACTATTTAATAATTAATTAATTATTACTTAAGTTAGTAACTAGGTTAGTAAATAAGTTAGTAATTAGGTTAGTTTTAATTAAATAAAACTAATTAATAAAAAATATATATAAAAAAATTTATAATAAACATGTTATAATAAGAAATAAAATATAAACAAAGCAATAAAATGTATAAATAAACAAAAAATATTAAAAAACATTAAAAAACAAAAAGTAATAAATTGTATTAAAAATTAAAAAATATATAATATAAAAAACAAACATTAAATATAAAACAAAACAAATAAAACCAAAACAAAACATAAAAACACGCATCATATAATTTAACACATAATAAAAAATAAACATAAAACAAAATAAATTAACCTAAGTCCTACCCTACCCTAAGCCTACCCCCCTCACGTCACTCCCACCTCACACTCCACTCACTCCACTCCCCCTCAACCCTACGTCATAACCCACTCACCATCCCCCTCCCTACGTCATACCCCACTTCCTCCTTCACACTCCAGCCCACTCACGTCACCATCCACTTACGTATACCCCCACCTACCTTCTATATATCAAAACCCTCCATCGTATACCATAAGTTAAATCAACGCGCCAAGTTAATTCCGGAGCCCCCCTCACCTTTCAGAATTTAACAAGGGGGGGGTCCGTAATTTAAAATAAAAATCTTGCACATCTGGACGGTCCCAAGCGATCCAACTAAATCAATGATCCAGGTTAAATTCCCTACCACCCCATGCGGTCTACATTTAATGGGGGGGGGGGGGGGGNCACGAGAAAAACCACTTTCCCTCATTTTTACCATTTTTGCCTATTTTACCATGCTATCTTCCAGGTCGATTTTTGAGCCAACTAAGATGCATTTTAAAAATCTGAGAGAGGTTTTTTCTTATCACGGGCTGAGGAACAAAAAAATCTTTCATTTTTTGCAACGGAGTCACGAGCCGAGAGAATAGAAGACATCTTCGAGGCCTATTTTTCCAGAGTTTCCATTTTCCGTTTCAGTCCCGATCTTTCAGGAGCTATCACAGCCATCTGGGGACGAACTCGGCGAAACCGAAAGAGGTTTTTGTCCAAAACATGCCCATATACAATAACCTCTTTCAGTTTTTTCCCATGTATCATCATTGAAGAACAAATCACATCTTATCGGACCCCTTGTTCGCAGAAAAACGGTACATCTTTCATGGCATAATTCTCCAAATTTTGTGGGAGCGGTGGCTATTTTTGGCCGAGGCGGTTAAACCGATTTCCGAAACTAATTGGGATGGTCTATCCTATTTATCCTGATGATTTTAATGTAAAAGGGTTCGACCTGTGAGGCTTTTCGCGAGACTGTGGGCTGTGTTTAGCCAGGGAATGTCTCTGTAATTTTTAATGATTGATCAGCAATGAACATATTTCTTTTACAGGATTCCTGTGTGGTGATAGTGGTGGTGTTCTTCCTCTGTTTAATGTTTTTTCGGTGATCATTATGCTTGTTTTATTTTCTTATTGTCAGAAGGAAAGTAATAGAGGATGAATTTATCAACGGATACTCTGCCTCTCTGCTTTTGATGATCTTTATGTTTTCTGCAAAAGCTTAGTTCAGGAATTCTTGACTGCTCCTTTGCCTGGCTTTTTCCTCTCCTTTTTTTTCCTCAAATCGATGCCATCTAAACTTAATTTGATCCAATATTGCCACTACCTTTCCCTGTGAAAGAACTTTGTCCATGTCTGATGTGAATCACAGTTTTTAAGCACAGACCCCATTTGCCCAATGGCCCTCCTTGTTGTTCCAAACCATCATTTAAAAACCCCAAACCATGTTCTTCATAACTAGCCTAATACCTCTTCAAAAAAAAGCTATATCAGGCAGAGAGATCCCTCTCTGAGTCTTGGAGGGATAGATCAAAGACTCGAAGTGGTTTTGATGTTGCCTCTGTGACTGCCTCACAACCTTGGGAAAATTACAAAGTGCTAACAGAATGGCGACTCCACTGGGGAAATTTTCCCAGTAGTACACTTCAAGCTCCAACTCTGATCACTGATGGTGGACAGTGACCAAACACAAGAAGGCTGAGATCATTCACTTGGCGACTCCAATCATCTCCAGATAGTTCCAGCTCAAAGACTCCACTGGAGGAAGAACCTGAAGCATGACCAAGCAGCCTAGAAAGACCAGGTATTCAAGCTCAAATTGCATTCAAGACATATTTGGTTTCATCTGCAATTATGTCTTGTCTTTTTCTAAGCCTGATCAAAAGTATATTGTTGAAGAGTATTTTGACCATCAGTCAATTGATGAGTCTCAAGAGATCATATCCCCAATTGTAGATTATGTATAGTCTCACACTCTTGTGCACATCCCAGATGCACCTGTAGAAAGCCTAGTGAGACATAAGCCTCCTGCTTTGTCTCCTACTCTTGCTAAACCTCTGGATGTTTGTAAGCCTCTTTCTCCATCTCCTGTGCTTGCAAAAGTACCAGACCGATACAAGCCTCTATATTTGCCTCCCATTCTCCATGAATTCCCTATCAATTACATCAATAATCTGCCTAGGTTTGATGGAGAAAATGAGAAGATCACTGCTGAAAAGCATATTCAAAACCTTGAGGATTTCATTGAACTTTATGAGGTTGAAGATGATGATGTCTGTATCAGGATGCTTGCCCTGTCTTTGCAAGGTCAAGTTAAAAATTGGTTTAAGAACCTTCCTGTTGCAAGCATCAGAAATTTTCATCAGTTCATGCAAGTGTTCTTGGATAGGTGGGTAATCAGGGTAAATGTCTTCTTTATCCTAGAAGAGTATGAACACTTTAAAAGAAAGCCAGGGGAGACAATACATCAGTTTTCAGCCAGATTCAATAAGGTATACCATGAAATACCTGTTGATATAAGGCCACCCCCAGGATCTGCCCACTTGCATTACCCAGATGCCTTCGATCCTGAGATGACATTTTAGTTAAGAGAAAGGAACACTACAAGCCTTGAAGAAATGTAGAGCATTTTAGTGGATGTGGAGACCAACTTGCTGATCAAGAGGTCACAGTTGAAGGATAAAGAAATGGAGCAGCTGAAGTCATCAGAAGATAAAATGGAGATTTTGGTCAGTACCATTGAGGAGATGATGCAGAGGATCAATAGGAAAGAGGATCTTGTTGTCCAAAGACATCATGGTCCCTTGATTTCAGAGAAAGAAAGAGTCACAGTCCCCAAACATTTTTCTGCCAATCCTGGGTACCATGGTTTGAATAATGATTCATTCATGTATTCAATTCTCATCACAGTCAAAGATGAAGCTCCATATCAACTTGTAGAGGAGAAACCAGCTGATATGATGTGCATGTTTGATGACATTCCTTACTTGGATTGTCCACCCAAGTGGGATCAGTATGATGATTATCATGAAGCTGAAACAGACGTGGAATGTTCAGAGAAATCAACAGCATGTCATTGGTAGGAAGAAGATCAGTTACCATTCAGATGCGACAATCAACCCTTGCACAACAGTCATGACAGCGATGGGAAAGAGACAGAAAATCTTAGAGTAAGTGAAATCACTTTGCCCGTATGTTTCTCACATCTTCAATCCCTAAAAAGAAACTCTAGGCCAGTTGTAAACAGTAAAGACAAAAATTCCTCCGACCAATCAATTGATGATACCATTAAGGATATGGAGGTTGTTCTAAACCTAGTATCGTAGCCCTTGACATACATTGATTTTCAAATTTTTGATGATATCTTAGAGCCTGAGGTAAATTCTGAGTTAATCCAGAATAACTTTGTACCATTGTGCTTTAATTCATTTCGAATTTTGAAGAAGACTCTTGGACAAGTGTTGAAGGATGAATACAGAAACAAGCAGGAAATTTCATTTGAGTCAATGCAATAGTCTTGTCAGTCCTTTCAGGATCCAATAGATGATCAGTTGGATGGCCTATGTGGCCAAAATTATTCCTCATTCTCCAGTCATGAGACAAAATGTTGTTATGATATTGACATGGTCAGGCAATCAGTTTCTTTGTTTTTTGCAGTAGAAACATCATTTCACAAACCATCAGAGCATCCACAGTCGTATGAAGAAGTATTGAAAGACACAAAATGCATAGCTGAAAAATTGAATCTTGAGGCTGAGTTGTTTGAAGTTTAAAATCAAAAGATGGGCCAAACCTATATTGATCCTGTAGCTACCTATATGGAGAAATTATTTAATACAAGATATTTTTCCGTTGCTGATGTTTTTCCTATTGTTTGGGTTGATCAAATCTTATGCAAGGGAAAGCACAGTGGAAGTTACTCTCAAGCACGAGTAACAGACTTATTTCTGAGTCTCATCACAGACAGTGAAAGAACAGAGCCACTAAATCAACTGTTGGATTGGCTCCATTGGCATTTTTCCATTACCTAGCTGAGCAATGATTGCAGTAGGGTAGGTAGGAAAAAATGAATAAGCTCATCATTTCGAGCATCTCTTTTCAAGTAGTGTTTATTTTCATTTGGTTTCAGTTACACGATCAAAACATGTAGAAGTTGCAGAATAAGGTTTTGGGACCAGCCCAATGGATAAAGCACCGGTCTGCATGATTCACAGGTCTGTGGTTCTTGACACCTCCTGAAAGAAGCTGCCATCCCCAGGTGGAGCCTATGTTGGGGTCCTATAATTATAGGCGAGTCGATTCTTCGACTGTTGATTTGGCGTTTTCCCTCGTGATGATGAAGTCTGGCTCAGGTGATTCTTCTTCCTACCTCCATTCTTGTCGCTAAATCCCCTATCACCCTATTGCATCCTTCATCCACATTGCGCCCTCACTCCCTTGTCTTTTGTCAGCCTCCATTATCTCGCCACCTTCACCTATCCATAAGCAAACATACTTAGGTTAAACAATGCTAGAAATATAGTTAGTCTAGGTTAAACTAATAAATAAATGACTATTTAATAATTAATTAATTAATTATTACTTAAGTTAGTAACGAGGTTAGTAAATAAGTTAGTAATTGGGTTAGTTTTAATTAAATAAAACTAATTAATGAAAAATATATATAAAAAACAATTATAATAAACATGTTATAATAAGTAATAAAATATAAACAAAGCAATAAAATGTATAAATAAACACAAAATATTAAAAAACATTAAAAAACAAAAAGTAATAAATTATATTAAAAATTAAAAAAATATAATATAAAAAACAAACATTAAATATAAAACAAAACAAATAAAACCAAAACAAAACATAAAAATACGCATCATATAATTTAACACATAATAAAAAATAAACATAAAACAAAATAAATTAACCTAAGTCCTACCCTACCCTAAGCCTACCCCCCTCACGTCACTCCCACCTCACACTCCACTCACTCCACTCCCCCTCAACCCTACGTCATAACCCACTCACCATCCCCCTCCCTACGTCATACCCCACTTCCTCCTTCACACTCCCACCCACTCATGTCACCATCCACTTAGGTATACCCCCACCTACCTTCCATATATCAAAACCCTCCATCGTATACCATAAGTTAAATCAACGTGCCAAGTTAATTCCGGAGCCCCCCTCACCTTCCAGAATTTAACGAGGGGGGGGGGTCCGGAATTTAAAATAAACATCTTGCACATTTGGACGGTCCCGAGTGAGCCAACTAAATCAACGATCCAGGTTAAATTCTGGACCCCCCTGGGTGGTCTACATTTAATGAAGGGGGGGTCCGGAATACCGCTTACCACGAGAAAAACCACTTTCCCTCATTTTTACCATTTTTGCCTATTTTACCACGCCATGTTCCAGGTCGATTTTTGAGCAAACGGAGACGAATTGTAAATATCTGAGAGAGGTTTTTTCTCAGCACGGGCTGAGGAACAAAAACCTCTTTCATTCTTTTCAACGGAGTCATGAGAAGAGAGCATAGAAGACATCTTTGAGGCCTATTTTTCCAGATTTTCCATTTTCCGTTTCAGTCTCCATCTTTCAGGAGCTGTCACGGCCAGCTGGGGACGAATTCGGAGAAACCAAAAAAATTTTTTGTCCAGAACATGCCCATATAAAATAACCTCTTTCATTATTCTCCCAGGTGTCATCATTGAAGATAAAATCACGTCTGATCGGACCCCTTTTTCGCAGAAAAACGGTCCGTCTTTCATGGCAGAAAACTCCAAATTTTGTGGGAGCGGTGGCTATTTTTGGCTGAGTCGGTTAAACCGATTTCTAAAAATAATTGGGATGGTCTATCCTATTTATCCTGATGATTTTAATGTAAAAGGGTTCGACCTGTGAGGCTTTTCGCGAGACTGTGGGTTGTGTTTAACCAGGGAATGTCTCTGTAATTTTTAATGATTGATCAACAATGAACATATTTCTTTTACAAGATTCCTGTGTGGTGATAGTGGTGGTGTTCTTCCTCTGTTTAATTTTTTTACCGTGATCATTATGCTTGTTTTCTTTTCTTATTTTCAGAAGGAAAGTAATAGAGGATGAATTTATCAGTGGATACTCTGCCTCTCTGCTTTTGATGATCTTTATGTTTTCTGCAAAAGCTTAGTTCAGGAATTCTTGACTGCTCCTTTGCCTGGCTTTTTCCTCTCCTTTTTTTCCCTCAAATCGACACCATCTAAACTTAATTCGATCCAATATTGTCACTACCTTGCCCTGTGAAAGAACTTTGTCCAGATCTGATGCGAATCACATCTTTTAAGCACAGGCCCCATTTGCCCAATGGCCCTCCTTGCTGTTCCAAACCATCATTTAAAAACCCCAAACCATGTTCTTCATAACTAGCCTAATACCTCTTCAAAAAAAAGCTATATCAGGCAGATAGATCCCTCTCTGAGTCTTGGAGGGCTAGATCCAAGACTCGAAGTGGTTTTGATGTTGCCTCTGTGACTGCCTCACAGTCTTGGGCAAATTACAGAGTGCTAGCAGGATCATTGGTGAGTTTGGTGATATTCGATATGTTGAGAGAGGCCAAATATGGCATCTGCAGTGGGTGGGGGGGGGGATTATCTCTGACCATAGTGTGTTGTGAACCTGACCCTTGAGGGGGGCTAGGTGGGTTGGTGCTCCCTCCTTGAGAGGAAGTGGGTCCCCTTCTTTCGTGTAAAGGAGAGCGAGTAAACAGATGACCTTGGGAAGGTAACCCAAGTAATGTAGAACCAAGCAAAGTTGATCCTAAAATAGTAACACTCACAGAAGTGTGTGAAGGAGATGTCGATGAGCGGGCACGACCAGATACTCCTCCTCAGATAGGAGGGAGGTTTAGCAAGCGTCGTGAATGACGGGGGTTCTATGGTTCCCCTATGATGTCAGACTAGCTGTGTGAATGTGTGCAAAAAGTGGTGAGAGTAATATAGACAAGATCCTTTGCGTTGAAATGTTTACACAATATATATATCCAAATCAACTTGTAATCAGATGTGCATCATACATAAAATGAGAAAGAAGCATATATGTGGGTAAGTGGGTTTTGTCCGTGTGGGGGAATCAAAAGAAAGAAAATGCTCATGTCCTAGAAGACGTAACGTCCTTCCTCTCAAATAGCACTAGACCTTCCAATAGTACTCAAAAGTGGGGTCTGAAGTCACTGGAAGAGAAACTAGTGAAGGATGAAATAATTGGTTATAATGAGGGGTAAAGGGGGCATATCTTGAAAGAACTGGAGATATTTCCCAATAGCCACACAAAATCCAATCAAGGTGCAATTGCAACCCACAATTGCCACCTGGGTAGATGTCCTAAAGTTGGTCACTAGGTACCTCGGTCAAAGTGCGGCATTTAGATTTTCGGCCTAAGAAATGGGTCATGGACTGGATCCCGTCCAAGAGGTGGGTGCCTCAAGGGGGGACGCACAAAACAACCGGTCCTCATCCTTCAACCCTTTACAGGTATCTCTCTACCTTATGGTAATTGGAACACTTGACTTGGATGATTTTCAGTTCCCTATTTGACAACCTCTATGTTTTGACAATGTGAGAACCAGAGAACGGGGATTTTTTTGGATGCCTATCCCCAAAATCCTACCTAGACTAAAAAATTTCTTTTGGCACCTTCTGTCGAGGAAAACTTAATGAGTTTTTATAAATATATTAGATGTAGTTGTTTTGGGAGGTTGGGGGTGCAAACCAACCTCGTTGATTAAAATGGGAGTGAATAGTTTCGTCAAGAAAAGGGTGGGGTGTTTTCAGAATCCCTTGGGAGGAAACTTACTTTGACCTCCATGTTTCAAGAAGAAGCTATGTGAGTGATAAGTGACTTTTGTGTGTGAGTGAAAGTGTGCCAATTTTTTAGTGAATTATATGTCACCTTACTGCATGTGGACTTTGCTTGGTCCTTACAAGAGTTTGATTACCTAATTAACTAAGTGCCTTTGGTACAACCTTGCGTAATTCAAAAGTCCCTAGGAAGCTAGCATGTGGACATGTGGGTCCATTACTATCCCTTTAACTCCCTATTGTGATGTAATCTAAGAAAAACTTTGAAACTATCCTAGATTGAACACGTGAGCATGTGTGGGCCCGTTACAAAACCTTTAAACTTTCCCTAGTGTTTTGATCTAAGAAAGCAAAAATTCAAACACTATCCTATCTTTGTAGCATGTGAGCATGTATAGGCCCGTTACAATATTTAAGATGTGTTTGAAAAAAGCAAACTAAGAGGAGTCCCAAGAAGGGTTGTTGTCCTCTCTTAAAAGGTTTTAATGTTCTTTTAAGGCAGATGAACTTGTTTCACAATCTTTTTCTGATTCTCAAGATCGCTTGGAGGAGCGAGAGAAGAGCATACTAAGTGATTGTAATTCAAATTCTAGTCCCAATGTAAGTTAAATGTGATTAAAAATGATTTCCAACTTATATTGTAAGTCAAAACAAGCCATCCATGTGGCAAAAAGCAAAGAAGGGAAATTGATTTATCCTCCTAAGTGCCTATGTGTGTTTGACTAGCCCTTTTATATGATAAGTGCCTATGTGTGTTTGACTAGCCCTTTTATCCTCCTAAGACAGAGGTGCACAGAGTGCATGCGTGCGAGTAGAAACAAGTTAAAAAGCGCATGTGCGCAGAACAGAACTATGAGTCAAGCGCATGGGTGGACGATGTGTGTCTTTGGGATGAAAAACCCGCGCATATGTGGCGCACGGCCAAGAACGAAAAATCCGAATGGATTTCTCTCAATTCAACTTGGAATTGGCTGGTTGGTAGGTCATCTTAGGCCGGTTAGTGCACCTGCAAGTTAAACAAACTAAAAGAAGAGAAAAATAAACCCAAATGAGGTAGGAAATTGATACCTTTCCCCAGTGGAGTCGCCAATCTGTTGCACCTCTTTCGTCACCTTGGTGAGAAAATAAGA
>ML788721.1:12674-24419 GCA_009831015.1 Picea engelmannii
ATTTGTACACCTTATCAATCATGATAAGACAATAATAAGTCATATTTACATCAAACACTATTGGGTCCATTTCCCAAAACTTTGTGCTATGGGTCTTTCTTCAAGGGTTGACATCAATGACAACCAACCTTAATCAACAATTGTTTGTTAGGGCCATCTTTTTCATACTTTGGTTGTTGCGGATTTGCAGACCTGAACTCTCGTTTGTTCTAGTGCTTAAATTTATTCTTGATTTTAACAACATATTGATAAGTAGCACCGAGTGATGAGATGTCCAAAAAATGCATTTCGGTTTTGATGTATATGTGTAGAGCGCCACGGTATTTCAAAACCAAATGTCGTTCGGAGTCTTTGATACCCATCTTGGTGTGCAAAGTATGGAAGGTATTGGTGAACTCCACAACTGATTGGCCCCTCTCTTGCCACAGTGTGGTCCATCTCATGTATTGGTCCTCACAGCTGCCAACAAGGTAATACCGTTCCTTTATCGCAACCACAAAAAAATCCCAAGTGGGCTCGGCCCCATATATTCCAGACTCCTTAGTGGAACTATGCTCCTAGTAATTTTTCCACCAATGTTTGACATGGCAGAGAGCCTTAAGGAGCATGAATATGATCTTTTCTCTGTCGGAAAAATTGTGAACGGAGAAATTACCTTCTAATAGATTTAACCATTTATCTAGGGCATCCGCATCTATTTGACATTGAAATATAGGAATATAAAAATTGACCTATAACTTAAAAGGTGAGGTGCCTCCAAAGTGGTAACTTGATGAAGATGCACCTGATGCTATCAGGAGGCATTAAAGGATGTGGGAAAAATTCTCCATCATTTCATCCCTCTGTCGCGTGAGAGCTTTCTCAACAAACAAATTGATATGATCGTTTTCTCTGTTGTTTTTCTTTTCTTCTGCCATGGAGGGTTTCTTGGGCGTGCGAGAGCGATTGTATTCAAGAGAGACAATATCGAGAACAAACTTGCTATACTAGGACCTCGTCGGGGACATGCACTAAAAAAACGATCAAGAGAAGCCTACTCTGATACCACTGATCCAAATTATTTTCGGCATGGAATGAGAGCGAAGATATAATAAACAAATGCACAGAGATATCACAGATATTCAATAATATAAAAAAAAGTATTATATATGTAACCATAAACATAGATATACATTAATACATGATTTCTATTAATGAAATAAATGTACAGAGACTGTAAAAATACAGAGTGAAAGACTCGCTAGAATGGTGGCAGCTTATCTCTAAGAAGAGATGTGACGGCTAATCAGATTCGCAATAAGATTATTAAAATGAGGCTCTGAAGGACTTTTTACAATAAGAAGGAATGCCAAAAATCCCTAGACATCCAAAACTAACCCTAGGAGATGAAGCGCCAAAAGTCATGTGGGCCCCATTTGGGTAAGTTAGTACATCAACTTCTCGGGGTCGTAACTTTTGCATACGATCTTTGTTTTAGGCGTATGATAGCTTGTTGGAAAGGTATCATCGAGGAGATTCATTTTAGGGGAAATATTGAAGGAAGTGACATATTGAAAACCTATTTTCCCAAAAAACATCATTTAGGGCCTCAAAATGGCCCCGGAAGTTAAAACCTGCTAAAAATAGTAAATTACCAAAATTGCCAGAAAATTGTTTTAAGCCAGTTGGAAAAGGTGGGTGGCTACTGATATCCACCTGTATCATTTAATCACGAAGTGTAAATCACATCGCCATGTTCTCTAACCATGCCTTGGTGGCTAAGTCATCTGTGGCACCCCAGAACTCGTGAAACTTCACCTTCGCTAGTTCTTTGTGTATACTACTACTACTAGTTGGTGCGCACTATGATTCCTCATTGGGAACATATGCTCTCCCCTCATCTCAATCCAGGAGGATAATCAACGCCTTTGAAATCCTTTGGAAGGATTGTTGCGCCTCTTCCGTCACCTTGGTGAGCAAATAAGAGGTGCTTGCAAGCTCAGTTGGGTCTGCTGAGCAGGACAGCTGTAGAGAAAAGAGTTAGGGAAAGAAAACAAAAACTACAATCAAGAATTAAACTAATAGATGCAATAAAAAAAAAATTCATGAGCATAGGGACATAGAAACAAAAAGAACCAAAAGACCCATGTCACCAATGTTTGAGGCTGATCTATTTATGAAAATAAAGCACCAAGAAGAAAGGGGACTATGAGTCCCTTCTTCCTCCAAGGGAAGGCTCTTGGACCCTCACTAGCTAGCTCTTCTTACAACAAAGAAACTGAAAATGGTGATGAAAGAAATATTTACAAATCCACTCAATGGTGAGATGTATTGTCCAATGTAATGGTGCCAATATGCTTGTGTCAAGGATGGAGTCCTCAAAACAATAGAGGCAACATAATATTACTTTGAATTCCTTGAGAAAATGAGGTGCATTCATGGATTTTTATAGCATTGCTTTGGGTTATTATTTAACTACTTTGTAGTGTGAAAAGAGGCCATTTAGGGCATTATTAGGTCTTTGACCATCCCACTAGTCGGATCCAGCCCAGATTTGAGGGTTAAATGGCTTGGGAGCTGAACCATAAGTGGTTGGGAGGCCGACCACTTCCATAAATGCACCGTTTAGCAGGTGTGCGGCTTTTTGTACTAATAGTCATGCATCGTGCGCCTGTGCGTGATTTCTACATTCTTGTTCCGCGCATGCACGTGTGCACCCAATGTCTGCAAAGAGCTCTTCAATTTTTCACTACTTTGTATAGTTTTTTGACCTTTTTGAATGTTTTGGTATTAATTCGGGTTCATGAATGACTTCATCACTGTTTGACGATGCTGAGTTCTTGTAACCATGCGCGGACGAAATTTCAGTGATAACAGATTCCCCCTGATGGATGAGGTTAGGAGCATACGTATAGACGAAATCCATCAATGTTTCTTCTACTGAGAATGTTGTTGTAAGAGAGAGTAATAGTGTGATTGTCCAGAGCGATCTATTGGAGGGAAAAAGGAACCGGTAGGACCCGACCTTCCATGAGATGTGTAAAATATAAAACTGTGTACAAACAAGGCAGGCAGGCCCCATGCTTGTGTCATGTAACTCTAAAAAAGATGACTGAAGCGTTGGTGTAGACAACTGCAGCACCCTCGAGGGCGGTCGTGATAAAGGCAAAAGACAATTCTGCAAATGAACATAGTCTGAATAGTAGGCAGTGATCACAGTAATTAGCAACGATTATGTGGGCATTGATAGCCCAGCCAAGTTCAGAGGTCTTCGGCAAATGAGAGAAATAACTGCAATAGTTGCAAAGTAAGACCCACCATAACATGAGAAAGTGTTGGCGTCGAATGTTATGGGGGTCAACGATAGTAGGGAGCAATGGTGTTTCACCCTTTGCCGTCGAAGATCTCTCATTGAGTGGAGAATGAGAATCAAGATATTGTCTCCCTTCTAGAAAATTGTGTTGACGTCGACAAAAGGGGAATGCGACTCCTAGAAGAAAAAGGGCTTCGTGAAATCTACTGAAGTGAGGAAGTGGCAGAGGTACATGGACGAAGTCAATATGTGGGAAGACTCAAGACTGCCCTTGGTTGGAGGATGTATGAGATAAAAAGTGGCCGCAACCGTGCAACGAGGTCGAGTGTCAGGGGGACGACAAGACCGGTGATAAGTTGTGCCAGAGGTGGGACAAGGTGAACAAATTCAGAGGGTAGAGGTAAGTGACTTGTGGGGTACTCTGAAGATATGGATGATGTCAGGCAAGGGAAGATGATAAGTAGTGCTCCAACCAAGGGTGACATGGGTTGCGGCTGGCCAAAAAGAGGGAAGCAGGTCACCAAAGGTGACGACAAAAAAAAGGGTAATGTAACGACTAAAAAATAAAGGCATTTTTACAATAAATAATGAATAATTGGGGAGAAATGTACAAATATAGAAACATGTGCCCTAGTGTGATATGGGTGGCCCATGTAGGGCATAATTTTCTTGGAAAAATGATGAAGGGTGGGGGGCCCATTGGTGAGTTTCTATATGAGGTAGGTGAAATGAAGGTAGGTTCGCAGATGGGAAAACTGATTGTGGATGAAATGGAGGGTTCATGATACTACGGAGGTGCAGGTAAAAAATAGAACCGAGAAGAGATAACCTGGGATTCTGTGTGGGAAAGATAGCAAAATGAGGAGAAGGAGTATGTGGTTGATTCGCAACATGATGAAAGACTATCAGGACTCCCATCCCTAAAGGGTAATGAAAAACAGCATGAGTGTCAAAAAGTGTCAAAAGGTGCTATGAATGGGACAACTCATGTGGGTAAGAATGCTACCGGGTAACAATACCGAAGATGCAAATGGAGGCGTGGGTACTGCAGAGCCGAGAAGGGGGATCCTAGAGGCAAATATCAGAGGGTGTGACTGGAAATGAAAGTGTGATATAGAAGGAAAGACTACATGCCAGTGTTGAGTATATACCTGAAGGGGTTGTGCCGATGTATGATGATCAAGTACCTGCACACATGAAAACCAAATACCCAAAGTGAACAATATCTGAAGAGAATCGAAGAAATGAGCATGTATTTGATAAGCGTGAATATGTGCATGTGTACCTGACCAGGGTAGGAAAAGAAAGGGTGCCCCGGGGGCGCAGGATGAAAAGAGGCCCAGGGACTGTTGTGATGTAGATGATGGGATGTTGATCCTGTGGCTGAAGATGGATTGAAAAATGGACACTGTGGGATCCTGGAATGGTGAGTGGAAGTTTGGAAAAAGTCCTATATATAGTTGTAGGGCCCATAGTGCCACCTCATTTGTACCTACTGCAATAGTGACTGGACAAGAAGTTTTCAGAGGAGATTTGGAGATTCGGGGAGGATGAGGCATCCAACTTGTGATTAGTGAGTGTCAGGTTAGTGGTCTGATCATCCTGCATAGAAATAGGATTTCATTTTTTGGGCAGGGGTTGTACGTGGGGGTGTACAGAGACATTTAGGGGATATGGGCCCCACATGCATGGGAGATTCGATAATAGGCGCGCATGTGTGCACGCCTGTCCACCATATATAAGCACATAGGGGCACGATAGAGGGGATTTAAGGCACACTCTAAGGGCACACATGTGGGATGAACAGGCGCGCACAAGTGTGTGTCTGTAGGTTGAATAGGCGTGCACAAGTGCGCGTCTATAGGTTGAACATGCGTGCATATGTGCATGCATGTATGGTGAACAGGGGAGCTTGGGAGTGCGCCTATGAAGCAAACAGGTGTGCACCTGTATAGTGAGCAGGCACACATGTGTGCGCGCCTGTGGGTAGTAAAATCGCGCCTATGAGGCAAGGTTTTAGGTGTATAAAAACGAGTCCTTTTGATGTTGTTGATGGTTTATTGAGCTGATATACGACTCTGTGTTGTGTCGACAGGTGGACGGTTGTGACGATGCCAGTGGGGTGGTGAGAGCGAGACTGGTCTCAGCTGCGAGATGTCGTGTCCATTGAGGGGCCAAGTGTGCATGCGACTTTGGCAGCCTGTGGGCTGCTAAAGTTCTTTGAGTGCCCATTGATATGGGCATAGTATCTCTTACAGTTCCTGATCTAGATGTGGAGTCCGGAGCTGCACTGCCTCCTCGTGCGAGGAGAGCAGATCCCCTTCACTGTGGTGGAGGATGTATATTTCTTAACTGGGCTTCCCTTTCAGGGAACGCCCCTACCAGTGGAGCCGGTTATGCCTAGGGGTACACAGCTCGAGACTATTGGTCGGAGATATTGTTCGG
The DNA here is from genome assembly GCA_009831015.1 of Picea engelmannii. Taxonomy (NCBI): domain Eukaryota; kingdom Viridiplantae; phylum Streptophyta; class Pinopsida; order Pinales; family Pinaceae; genus Picea; species Picea engelmannii. The sequence goes on from ML788721.1 coordinate 18,412, forward strand.
GTCAGAAATTTATGTCTGGGACGCTGGTGAGCGTTGCATATATTGATTCCCTGGTGCATCGTTGCATAACAACGATGATTGTGCGAGTATATGGGTCACTGGTGACCCAGCGGATCAGTGGTGGCCATCTTTTGGTGCTAGAGAGAGTGTTGTCCAGCAAGCATTTCGCTGGAGGGCTGATGCTGCATGCGAGGATGTAGGCGCAGTTGGACCACTGCCAGTCTACTGATACAGGGGAGTTTTCTTTTGGGTCCATCCTAGTGGCCTGGTTTCTAGAGAGGGTGCAGATGTTGCACCCAAGGATTCTATTAGGAGCGCCTAGGGCACGAGAGCCGCGGTTGAGGCAATGGTCAACTGTTTTTCTTCGCCATGGTGGCAGGGATGATTTTAAGGATGGAAATTTATTTTTAAATCTAGAAACCTTGGCGAAACTTACTAATCCTTCATATGCCAACTATAAATGATGGGTGATATTTTTGTAAAAATATTCAAATTTCTAAGGATTTTATATAGTTTCTATAAAATTTGGCGATTTTAAAGTAAAATAATTTTATCTTATAGAATTTGGGCGAATTATTTTTAAAATAGCGAATCTCATTTTTTAAAAAACCATGGAAAATTAGCCCATGAGCGAAATTTAGCCCCTAAAATCATCCATGCATGGTGGTGGTGAAGGTGGCCACTTCTTTTCTGCAGAGGTGGCGCAGGTATGGCGGCAGATTCCACAGGTGATCTTACGTTACCCCTATGTCAGGGTGGACTTCTGGGATGATCCGGACATGGTGCTACCTCCAGGGGAGGTTTTTGATCATCGAGGTATGTTTGGTGCTTATGTGTGTGTTTTTTCTATTTTGTTTTCGAGATCGCAGTCCATACGTATATGATATAGATGTTGATACTATATATTGTTTGTTTGCATGTGTAGATGTGGCACCTCGTGGGTGCGAGGTGGAGTTGCAGCGAGCACCGGAGAGACCGCTGCGGGGAGAGAGATGTCGGCATGATGAGGCCGTGGTGCGACCAGCTGAGCCTGAGAGGGTAGCGAGGAGGCACTGGTTTGATGACCCTGGTGTTGGGCCATCAAATGCTACTCCGACGGTGGCTGGAGTGGATTATGAGGACATACGTCGTCATCTGGAGATGATATTATAGGAGGTGCCTGAGGGAATATGGTCACACATCCAGGACGAGACTTTCCTGGAGTAGTGTATGGGGGTACCACCACCATGGAGGGACATAGTATGACAAGCAGCAGTGGTTGCGGCGTTGACGACTGGACGACTTCCGTTGGGGCAAGGGGTGGACCACCACCTCCTGGGGCAAGAGGTGGTGGGCCTCCACCACCTGAGGGAGGAGCAGGTGGTGGTGCTCTAGAGGCACCGTGAGTGGTGTTCTGACGCATTTGATGTATATATATATATTTTTTGTATATAGGCTGGTGAGCCCATTTTGTACCGAGGTGCTGCGTTAGCCTGCGGATACATGTATTTTTTGTATATAAACATTCAAATGGCACTGTGGACCTATATATATACATGAGTATACTTTTTGAGATCTATGTGGTGTTTACATGTTTTTGGTTAATGTTTTGATGATGTCTATTCTATGTATATACTGTGACAGGATTGTGATATGTTTATGTATGTGTAGAGGTAGCTTGATGTGATATATGCCAGTCTAACACAATATTAGCTAGGTTATCTGTAATTTGATTCAATTGTCTTGGAATATGTGTAAATGTAATGGAATAAAAATGTTGAGATAAAAGCCTAACCTGTAGGTATTTGCGAAAGAGGCATGGATCACGGACACGGTACACATTGTTGAGCTGGAGAATGACTAGTTGAGATTCGAGGAAGACGCTAAGGTGACGAATATGATGATGTTGGGTGTCAGCTAGGAGGCCAATGATAGCAGTGTATTTGTCTTGGTTGTTGGTTGCTGACCCCAAAAATATGCCACTTGAATGGAGCATTTCATGTGAGGGGGTGTAGAGAGCCCAAGCAGTTGAAGCGAGATTTTGTGTCCAACGGCTGGCACCGTTGGCATAACTGATGTGGTAGGCTGGTGGAGGAAGCATCTGCTAATAGCACATAGGATATTTTAGACATGAGGGGAGGAGGAAAAGATTAAAAATGCTAGAAAAGAAATAACCTAAAGTAGAATGACTACTTTTAAGCATAAAATTTCTTGAGATACAACCCGTTGATGGGTTCTTTGAGAGAGAGGCCTTCGGGAGAGGCCATGATATATGCGCATTTGGTGAGGCAATGTTGAATGATGTATGGTCCATGCCAGAGTGACTCAAATTTTCCATGGCCAAAGGTATCATGGGCGATATCGTAAGCCAGGACGAGGTCGACTTCGTGAAATGAGTGAAGGTTGACATGGTGATCGAAGGTAGCCTTGGATCATTTTTTAGCTACCTCGTTGTTCTGTAAGGAATATTGACGATCTTCATCTAGAGACTCCAAGTTCAGCAAGTGTTGCTCCATTGGAGCAGTGTCGAGTAATAGCTCAATGGCGGTGCATAAGGTGGGAATTTTGCACTCGATGGTAAGAGTTGCCTCGACCCCATGGACTAAATGAAATGGTGTGAAAACAGTAGCAGTTTTCATAGCCGTTCGGTAAGCCCATAGCATAGAAAATAACATATGATGCCAATTGGTTTTATGTTTATTAACCATGCGTTGTAACATGGTCTTGAGGACTTTGTTAACTGCCTCGACCTGTCCGTTAGACTGAGGGTAATATGGTGAGGCAAACTCGTGAGAGAAGCCTAACCAAGATGAGAGTTTGACGAAGATCTCATTCTTGAAGTGTTTCCCATGGTCAGAAACGAGTTGGAGGGGTACTCCAAAGAGGGATATTACGTGGTTAAAGAAAAAACACGTTGTATTGGCAGCGGTGTTGTTGAAAGTGGGCATAGCTTCAACCCATTTCGTGAAGTAATCAATGGTGACAACGATGTATTTGTGACCATTGTTGGAGGGGGGATTACAAATCATGAAGTTGATGCCCCATTTACAAAAAGGGTCGGCCATAAGGACAGGGTGAAGAAGAGCGGGGGGAGCGCGGGCTTTGTTGGCATAGAGCTAACATTGCTCACATCATCTCATGGCATGAACGCAATCATGAAACAAGGTAGGCCAAAAGTAACCGGCTCGGATACTCTTTTGAGAAGTGGATACAATCGAAAGGTGTCCCCCACATGCACCATTGTGGCAGTCGTTTAAGACTCTATCGGCCTCGTCAATAGTCAGGCATCAACAAAGAATGGTGTCGACACCCCGCCGGTATAGGATGTCTCTGAGGAGAATGTAGCGGGGGGCCTGATGGCGAATGCATCGACGGTCATCTTGTGAAAGGTGGTAACCGAAATTTTGAGTTCAGAGGTAGATGAGAAGGTCGTCGTACCAAGGATCATCTGAAGTGATGTAAAATAGATGTTCATCAGGAAAGTCGGTGTTGACAGGGGCACTGGTGGTGTTAGAGGGGAGGGTCATGACAAGTTCGGCGAGAACGAGGGTCTTCTTACTCTTAGGTGTTGAGAACTCAAGGTCGTATTCCTGAAGGATAACGATCCATCGAGAGAATTTTCCATTAACTTGCTGATGACTGAGCAAGTACTGCATAGGGTTGGAATCTACGACGACCTTTTTGGTACGAAGCAGAATGTAATGGCGTAGTTTCTGGACTGCGAGGAAAACTGCAAGAGCAAGTTTCTCTTCGTGTTTATATTTCAAGGGTGGCCCTGAGAGGTTTTTACTAACATAATAAATGACATGTTCACGATTTTCATCTTCGATATGGACAAGGACATCGGCTACTGATACAGCTGATGCTGATACGTAGAGGATATAGTCGCGATTTTAGTCAGGTGCATTTGAAAGCACTGATTTAAGATCATCAAATGACTGTTGGGCATGGTCATCCCAGTGAAATGGGATGTCGTGACGTAGTAAGGGAAGGAAACCGTGTGTGCGTATGGAATAATCTGGGACAAAGCATCTAAGAAAGTTAGCTTTTACCTGTAGACTCTGAAGTTGTCGTAAATTCTGGGGTGGTGGAATTTTGGTGATAGCTTGGACTTTGAGGGGGTCCATGGTAATACCGCTTTGGGAAACAATAAAACCAAGGAGGTGCCCTACGGTGACATGGAACACACACTTGAGAGGATTCACACGGATGTTGTACTGACGACACCGTTGAAATATGATTCGTAAATCATCGAGATGATGTGTACGTTTCTTGGATTGAGCAGTGAGGTCGTCCAAGTAGGCGAGGATGATGTGGGCCACATCGTGAAAGATGTATGTCATAGCTCACTGGAAAGTTGCGCCGACATTCTTTAAGCCGAAAGGCATGACACAATATGAAAAAGTACCCCACGGGGTAGTGAATGCGGTTTTATATTGATCGGCGAGGTGAATTTGAATTTTATTATAACCAGAGAATCCGTCCATAAAGGAGAGAGCCTCATGGCCCGCGCAGTCGTCGATAATTTGATCAATAAAAGGCATTCGAAAGTTGTGTTTGGGACATGCATGATTGAGATCGCAAAAGTCTGTGCAAACGTGGATAGTTCCATGTTTCTTGTTAATGGGTATAAGGGTGGAAACCCATGAGGTATAGGCGATGGGGTAAATGAACCCAACAACATGTAACTTGTCAATTTCATCTTTGATAGTCGTAGATTTGGATGGGTGTAGCGGTCGCTATTTTTGGCGAACTGGTGTGATGTCGGGCCAGGTGTCGATGTGATGTTTGATAATAGAGGGATCGAGACCAGGCATTTCCGTGTATGACCAGGTGAAAATATCCCTATATTCCTGGAAGAGGGCTTTATATGCATTGATTTCTTGAGGAGTGCAAGCAGCTCCAATGGTAATTTATTTGACAATGCCATTTTTAGTGGAAATGTCGATTTTGATGGTGGGGGAAATGTTGGTCATATTTTCTTCTTCAAAAGCATCAGGGGCAGGAATGGGATTGTTGAACCAGTCGATAGGCCCTGATGGGATAAAATTCTTGGTTTCGACCGTGTAAATGGGGTTTTGGTTAGGAGGCATGGGGGCTTCTTGTGGAGAGAAGAGTGCGCGATGGTGTAGCACATCCCAGGGAGAGTCCAGGTGGTTTAACTCTTTGAGTATTTCTTCGTCGCATTGGAAGTGATGGGAATACAAGGGGTCATGAGGAGTGATCTCGGTGACAGTGGTCATGTGGTTACCCCCTGGTGAAGAAGCAGGCGAAACGTTGTTAGGAGATGGTGAGGGTTCACTCATCATAAACCATATATTGAAGTACTGGGGGGTACCCATGGTGGTTGGGTGGAGAGTGTTCGTAGGGGAATGAGTGGGAGAGTTGGGGGGGTTGGGGGGTGAATCCTTAGATACATCATCTAAGAACCATGGAGGTGTTGGGAGTGCCTCAGGTTCAGGAGAAATGATATGAAGAGCCTCTAGTGACGAGGTAATGTGAATGATCACCTCTGTGGGTTGGTGAAGCAGGGTCAATTGACATTGCCTATATTTAAGGATCATAGGACACTGGTATGTAAAATGATCTAATGAATCAGAGAGAGAGCAAGGGCATCTCATACGTTCATTGACTGAAGTGGTGACATAATGAATGTCAGTGATATTTGTTGAGGAGGACGTAGCAGGGGTGGGGTTGTTCTGGAAGTTCTGGCGTATGACAGCTAATGTCTACCTAAAGTGTGCAAGAGCTGGGCAATGATGGGTATAATGGCCATACTCTGAGCATATAGCACAAGCATATTTGGTCCTCAACCCTTTACTATTGGAAGGGGGGGTGGTAGTGGTGGGACTAGAAATAGCTGAAGGTGTTGTGGGAGTTTGATTGAGGGGGATCAAATTTCATAGTTCAGGTAGTGATGGACAGTTGTTGGTTTGGTGGCCCTCTTTCTCACATAGTGCACAAGGTGGTGGGATGCATGGAGGAAGTGGAGCGGTGGGATCCTTCTTCTTTCTCCTGCCCCTAGTTGT
>ML788721.1:36807-81517 GCA_009831015.1 Picea engelmannii
AGGCCGGTTAGTGCACCTGCAAGTTAAACAAACTAAAAGAAGAGAAAAATAAACCCAAATGAGGTAGGAAATTGATACCTTTCCCCAGTGGAGTCGCCAATCTGTTGCACCTCTTTCGTCACCTTGGTGAGAAAATAAGAGGTTCTTGCAAGCTCAGTTGGGTCTGCTGATCAGGACAGTTGTAGAGAAAAGAGTTAGGGAAAGAAAACAAAAACTACAATCAAGAATTAAACTAATAGATGCAATAAAAACAAAATTCATGAGCATTGGGACATAGAAACGAAAAGAACCAAAAGACCCATGTCACCAATGTTTGAGGTTGATCTATTGATGAAAACAAAGCACCAAGAAGAAAGGGGACTATGAGTCCCTTCTTCCTCCAAGGGAAGGCTCTTGGACCCTCACTAGCTAGCTCTTCTTACAACAAAGAAAATGAAAATGGTGATGAAAGAACTCTTTACAAATCCACTCAATGGTGAGGTGGATTGTCCAATGTAATGGTGCCAATATGCTTGTGTCAAGGATGGAGTCCTCAAAATAATAGAGGCAACATAACATTACTTTGAATTCCTTGAGAAAATGAGGTGCATTCATGGCTTTTTATAGCATTGCTTTGGGTTATTGTTTAACTGCTTTATAGTGTGAAAAAAGGCCATTTAGCGCATTATTAGGTCTTTGACTAGCCCACCATTCAGATCCAGCCCAGATTTGAGGGTCAAATCGGCTTGGGAGCTGAACCATAAGTGGTTGGGAGGCCAACCACTTCCATAAATGCGTCGTTTAGCAGGTGCACGGATTTTTGCGCTAACAGTCGCACATCGTGCACTTGAGCGCGATTTCTACGTTCATGTTTCGCGCATACGCGCATGCACCCAATGTCTGCAAAGAACTCTTCAATTTTTCACTACTTTGTATAGTTTTTTGACCTTTTTGAATGTTGTGGTATTAATTCAGGTTCATGAATGACTTCATCATTGTTTGACGATGCTGAGTTCTTGTAACCATGTGCAGGTGAAATTTCAGTGATAACAAGGATCTCATCATACCTACCACATATCCCACAACAACATGCTCATGTTTAGTAGTCTTATTATCTCCCTGAGGATTAGACCCATCTGGAATGGATACAACCGGATGAGGCATACCTCTTCCTCACACACCATGACGTCAACTTCCTCTACATCCTCTAACCATGATTACCTGCATGGACAATTTTCAAAATTTATTAGTGATACATCTTTAATCATTTATTTAACACAATGAAAGGAATAACGGTCCAATGTCACAAGGTTGAACCCGCTCTTATACCATATGTAATAGCCCCTCCATTATGACATATAAGTATGTAATTAAATACATTGGTGGATTTTTTTTTTGAAACAAACTGTTAGAACAAGTGATTCACGACAATAACATACATCAATTTACACATGCTTATCTCATAAACAACAATATAAGGAAAGAATCAAAATAACATCAAGTTACTAATAGATCAACATATCACATAAGAATAAAAAAGATGTCTATCCTCCCAACCTACCCTACAAGGTTAGGACCTCCAAGACACATAATCAATGCTCAATTCCAGGATTCATTCGATTGATTTTGACCATTAAAGGTATCAGGACTGGTGACTGTTCTGAGGAACAAGGAGGTATCTAAATCCCATAACTCCAATCCTTTACCAAAATTTAATTCAAAGATCAATAAAATTTATTAACCATAAATTATTCAAGGCACAAACAAAATCTAGTAATATGTCTCCAATTTCACAACACAATATGCAAATACAAAAATTAATATTCATGCTATAATTTTGAAAAATCCATTAAGAAAATTATCAATATCATTACATAAGTACATTCAGCTAGTTACAAGAACCATTAGATAAGAGATCTAATATTAAATGACATCATTAATCTTACTCAAGTTACTTAGTAGTAAATCAACTTTCTTACATAATCTTGTATGTCTTTCATATAATGCCAATGGATATTTATCCAAAACTAGTATATTGTTCAATAGTCGAAAATGAGAATCCTTAAATTAATTTGGAAATTTAAGTAACTTAGATTATCCATAAAACTTCTTTATCGATCAAATTATTCACACACTATATCTATAGACAATCTAACATCTTAACTTTACTTGTTAAGGATTACAACCACTCTATGGAGTCCATCTAGACAACATAAAATGTGACTAATCAATCACTTATCTTCCTTATCTTGAAATTTATCATCACAATGTGTTAACATAAAATTACAAACCATGTCAAGTCAAAAATTATTGGAATTTATCATGTAATGTAAGTTAGTCGATTTTGACCATTACATTATCATTATAAGTAAGGATATAAATTAAATAAACCATATCGAACATAATCATCTATAGTAATGAGACTGATAATTTCCAATTCCAACGCTGAAATCTTTTAGTCGACTAATTAGGCTTAGAAAATTTATGAATCAGTAATATTTCACTATCTAAACTCCATTAAAGAGAACATTAGATGATATTAAACAATAAAATTAATATTCACAATATTTACTTACTTGAATCTAATACTAACAATTGCAAAATATTGTCAGTGACAAATACTGTAACCAGAGAAATTTTATAATATTGAGGAATTTCTTCAATTCAAAAATTTGCACCTGTCTCTTGCTTGTCAATCGCACAACTTCACTGGTACCTCCCAACCAATGCTAGGGGTACTCTTCTTCCCCCTTATCCCCCGTGCCACAAAGGGGCCATGCAAAGGAAACCAAAAAACAATAGATCCAAACTTACCTCACAAGGAAGAGCTTCCACTCTTTCTCAAGCTTGAAATCCCAACTCTCACAAGTAGAACACAGTCAACTCAAATTTTGGCAACATAACAATACTGTCCAAAAGTGATCCATTTCCCCTCTACCACATTTGTTTTATAGAAAAATCCCCAATGACAGATGTCCTCATGCAAAATTAATTATATTTTCAATTAATTTAATTAGGATTATTCACCCACACACTTGTCACACTCTCCCCAAGTTGCACAAGTAATTACCCTTTTATTTTATTTTAAAAGTCAATTTCCCCCACATTCCCCAATGTGTTTCTATTTTCTCTCTTAGTTGTCCCTTAGTTCCTCAATTTCTCATTTAATGAGTGTCTCCTAACTAGATCTTAGTTAGAGTTTGATTATGATTCTTATTTTAGTTATACTTAGTGGTAGTTTGACTCAAGATACCATTATATGTGTATACCTATTCTATCATATTATTATTTCTTTCTATTTTAAAATCATTTTTATTAATTTCATGCACAGATGTGCATTTTATCCAACCTTTAGATTTGTATTCACCTTTTCCCTAGAGTTGTATTTTATCTTAATTATTTTAATTTATTTAATATTTTTAATTAGTCGCTTAATTAAACATAGACTTAGACTTAGTCTTAGACTTAGGCCTAGACTCTTGTTAGGATTCTAGGTTTATAATTTACTGAGTAAATAATTATTTGATTCTAACAAGGTCTAAACATTTCAATGTTTTCTAGGCCACCTAGATTTATTGACTCATTTTTTAATTACGTGACGTGCCCTTCAAGACGCACCTTTGTGCTCCAAGGGTGCCACTCTCCTTTGATTGGTTTTGGAAGTTTGTCTAACCCTTGGAGTCAACACTCCATTTGGTCGACCTCGTGAGAGGCTAATGGATTCTAAGGAATAAGGATTCCCCCTTATTGCATGCGCCTTAGGAATTTCGTGAGAGATTGTCTCATTCCACCCTGAAGACATCGTGGACCTCTCAAACTAGGAAATTGTTAACCTACCATTCAAGCCATGACGAGAGTGCTAGTAGGTTGGGCCAGGGGCATTTCCACACCTCTCCCTCAAATGTCTATTTTATGTGCATGGCCCCTTTACTCCTTATGTGAGTCATATTAGAAAGCATCGCCAAGCTTGCATCCAATGACACAAACAGTGTTAATAATCCATATGCATAAATCATACTATAATCAATCATATGTCACATGTGTCTAAATGAAATACTCAAACAAATAAAATCCACTCCCTGACTCAATCTGGAGTCCAAGGAAGTCCATTGATGCCATCAACATCCATAACCTGTGATGTGTCCTGCACACTTAGGAAAAATTGTCAATAGCATTTGTCAATACATATACATCAAAATAACAATAAGTCACAATACATCATCATCATCATATATAACCCATAATTGAAATGAAATCATATTGTACCATATTCGGATCACTTGCATGCAAGTGTCCTCAAAGAATAAGTCAATAAAAGTGTGCTCAGTAGAACGAGATGTTACAATTGTATGCTTGATTTAAGAGCATCACACAACCTTATGCCAAAGACAATAATGGATAAACTTGGTCTATATACCACTAGAACTTACAAATACCTATATTTCTTCGATTCCAAAAAAGTAAATTTATGTATAGGAATGATAAAAGATCTAGTTGTCCATTTGGCACAAATCCCATCAAAAATTATCATGATGGATGTTGTTGTTGTTGTTGAAGCCCTTATAAGCTATGAGATGTTATTATCTAGATCTTGGGGATGAAAATTATGAGCTTCACTACAATTGAATGTGACATATGCAACCATTTCAATATTTGGTGGTCAAACTAGAGGTTATATAGGGAGGAAAATTTTTCATATACAATTAGTGATTCAACGATCCCAAAACATTTCCCTATATATGTTGAATATGAAGATCTAGGAAAAAAAATTCTTTCAGTTAATACAGATGAATACTCTTCATCTTTTCAAGAACCCTTACTTAAAAATATTGAAACTAAGAATCATGAGAATAAGGTTTGGAAGATGTTCTTTGATGGGGAATTATCCAAAGATAGTTCAGGAACCGACGTTGTTTTTGTTTCAACCACTAAGGAAAGTCCTACCTTTTCTTTTAAATTTGAATTTTAAATGACAAATAATGTGGCCGAGTATGAAGCATTCCTCTTAGGTCTTGAAACTACTAGAAAACTAAAATTGTGAAATCTATGAAGTTGAAGTTCTTTACAAACCATCAATTCTAGATAATGTCAAACATTGGAAATTTTTTAAAGATAATGTGGAAATCAATGGTTCTTAGAATCAATAAATGAATTTTATGCCATTCATATTGATTTTGAAAGCAATGATCAAAATGATAATAAAACTTAAAATAAAATGATTGTAAACACTAATGAAGAACCTGCAAATATAGATAGTAATGCAAAATTTAAAAAAACAATAGTTGATCATAAAATAGTCCAACTCAAAAATAATTATATACCAAGGGTACTAGTCCCTTTCAATTTTTTTTTATCAAAACGATAGAGTATCTAGACCCACACTCTATCCTAAAGAATAGGATGTAAAAGAAGTAAAGATAAATATTGTTAAAAACCCAAAGCTAGTTAGAATTTCTAGCTCCCTTCCTATAAAATATAAATGAAAATATGTAAAACTCTTAGGACAATTTATGGATGTATTTTCTTGGAGTTACCATGATTTAAAAACTTATGATACATCCATTATAGAACATAGTATACCCCTAAAGGAGGGAGTGAAACCATGCAGGAATAAACTAAGATAGGTAAACCCAATTTTGTTACCTATGATTGAAAAGGAAACTAAGAAGTTGTTAGATGCGAAAATCATAATTCCATTAAGATATCTATATTGGGTTCCAAATTTGGTTGTTGACAAAAATAAAAATGGAGAAATTTGTTTATGTGTAGATTTTAGGAATCTTAATAGCGTTTCCTTAAAAGATAACTACCATCTTCCTAAAATGGACCACATCTTACAAAAGGTTATAGGATCACAAAGGATATCTATGATGTATGGTTTTTTTTTGGATATAATCAAGTTGCAATAAAGAGATAATATAGACACAAAATTGCATTTACTACTCCTTGGGACACCTTTATGTATGATAAATTCCTTTTGTGTTAATGAATGCAAAAGCTACATTCCAAACAACAATGAATATTTTTTTTGTTGATGAAAAAGATAGATTCATTATGATCTATTTAAATGATATGATTGTTTTCTAAAAACTGAAAAATGGCCACTTAACACACCTTCAACAAATATTTAAGAAATATAGGAGATTTGGGTTATTAGTGAATCCTAAAAAGTATTTCTTTGCAATGACTGAAAAAAAAATTCTAAGGAACATAGTTTTCAAAGAGGGAGATAAAATCAGCCCTAAAAGGGTGGAAGCTATTCAAACCATAGGCTTTCCTAGAATTAAACAAGAAGTACAATAATTATTAAGAAATATTAAGTCCTTAAGGATATTTATTTATAATTTTGTTGAAATAGTAAAAGATAAAACGAGCATGTAAAAAAAAGGTAACAAAGTTAAATGGTATGAAACTACTAAGCACTCTTTCTAGTTAATAAAAGAGGCCTTAGGAAAAGTACCAGTATTAATCTATCCAGATTATAAGAAATCTTTTATAATATTTTATTTTTCTTCAACACACATGATTCTTGGAGTGTTATTGAAGAAAACTCATGAGGAACACGAGCAACCAATTTCATTCTTTAGTATATCCCTTAGGGACATGGAGTTAAAGTACAATGTAATGGATTCTTGGAGTGTTATTGAAGAAAACTCACGAGGAACACGAGCAACCAATTTCATTCTTTAGTATATCCCTTAGGGACATGGAGTTAAAGTACAATGTATATATATATATATATATATATATATATATATATATATATATATATATATAATCTTTGAAAGATTTTGATGATTATGTATTACACTTCAAAATTATTGTTTCATCCCAACATTATTGTTTCATCTTAACATGCCACTGTAAAGGAAATTTTAGGATAGTAGGATTGTGATAGAAAAATAAGTAAATTGATTGCAAATATTAAAGAATTTGATTTAGAAATTAAACCAACTAAAATTATCAAACGACAAGGTTTTGCTAAATTAATGGCTGAGTCAAATCTTAAATCTCTAGAAGTAAATGAAATCACTTAATTCTCCCTTTCCAAAATCACTTAATATCTCATGAAACCAAGTTGTTTGAACAAGAAGGAATATTACAAAAAATTCCAAAAATAGATGACAAATTTTGAAAATCATCTTAGTATAAAGATATCCATTTTCTCATTACCTTAGAAACCCCAAAGAAATTAGATAAATCTCCATTCTACTCTTTAAAATCAAAGTTGTTAAATACTATATTATAAATGAAAAATTATATTGGAAAGACCTAGTTGGGATTTTTCTTAATTGAGTTTTAGAAGAAGAAACAAAAAATATAATAAATCAGCACCATGAAGGGGCTTGTGGTGGTCCTTTTGCTTGGAGAACCATTGCTTACAAAATATTATGAAGTGGGTTTATTGGCCCACTCTATTCTCCCAAGTGAACAAAAATGTTAGAGCTTGTATTAATTATCAATTATTTTTGGGTAAACAAAAGTTTGTTGCTCTTCCCTTTAAACCAATTAAGGTTGAAGCACCATTCTAACAATGGGGATTAGACTTCATAGGAGAAATAGATCCACCATCTAATGGTCAACATACGTGGATTTTAACCTCTATATATTATTTTAATATATGGTTCAAAGCAATACATGTAAGAAATGTTAATGATTCTACAATGATCAAATTTTTGGAAGAAAATATTATAACCTGATCTGGGTGTCCTAGAAAGATAATCACTAAAAAAGACAAAGAATTTTATTGTGTTTCTTCAATAAAATTTTGTCAAGATTAAAATAACATATTATGTCATTCAACCTCCTATTACCCTCAAGGGAGTGGATTAGATGAATTGATGAATACAAATATGATGAAAATCTTGAAGAGAATATTAACTGAGAAAAAGAGGAACTATGATTCATTATTAAAATATGCACTATGGGCAGATAGGACCAGTACTAAAAGATCAATAAATGCATACCCTTTTCAATTAGTATATGATACATATGTAATACTACCGGTTCATTTATTAATACCATTTATGTAAATTCTTCAGGAATGACATGAAGAACTAAATGACATGCATAGTAGGATGAACCAAATAATCGAAGTTCAATATAAACATGAACAAATTAGTGACCAAATGCAGAAATATCAAGATAACATAAAAAAAAAATGTTTCGAAAAAAAACTAAAGATAAAATATTTTTAGAAGGTGACCTAGTGCTTAAATGGGATAATAGGAGGAAAGATCCGGGAAAACATGAGAAATTCAATAACTTATTGACTGGACTCTTTAAAATAGAATCCCCGGAAAGTGAAAATACTTTTGAATTACAAAATCTACAAGGAGAAAATATAGGAACGACACTAAATGGTCATTTCCTTATACACTTTTATTTATTTATTGAAGAATAATATAATACAACAATGTATAAAACATATAAATTGTATAATTGCTTTACGAAAATCCATTGATATCATTTCATAATAAAAAAGTCAGAATTTCTCTGATAAAAGAACATCTTACAAAAGAAGTTTTCCAAGAGAATTTAAACATTTTTATTATCATAAATCATATTAGTTTATACCTTAAAACCTCTGCTAAGTGAAATATTGCATATTATATCCTTGTTAAATTAAAAAAACATTACAAATCATCTGTACCTAAAAAAATGAAAAAAAAATTCAAAGGGCGTACAAGGTTTCAATATGTGTTTCTCCATAAGGATATTATATTTGGGACTTTATTCTTTGAATTTGGTCAAGACTTATTTCACCAATAGGAACTCATCCTAAAATAAAAATCCTCACAAAGTTCCTGATTTTTCATAAGAAAAGAAAGATCACAAATAAATGTGGGAAATGCAAACATATCCACGAAGACTATGGATTCTCACTGGAAATGGACCAAGGTTTTTGATATCAGGATGACACCACTGAGGATATGGCTGCTCACAGGTAGTAGAGAAACATCATAAATAATTACCCACTTTCAAAAGTTATTTAAACAAAAACAAAAACCAAAAAATTTCAATTTCTATCAAAGAAATACATGTCATAACCTTTGGTCATGAAGTCTTATATAAAATAAGGTTATGATGATTGCTCGAGTTTCATGGGACAAACATATTTTTGTATGACATATATATAGCTTTCACGGTAAAATAAGGCTCTTCAAAACCATCAATTACGATAAATTCATACAATAAGGTTTTTAAATGTTAATCAAAGCTTAAAGACTTTTAGATGTACTTTGAAATTCAACAATTTTCTACTTATTTCTTTTGAAATATATCAATCCTCTTCCTTGAAGATTATTATAGAATTATAAAAATAATAAAAACCATAGATAGATCTTCCATAGAATAATTATCCACATTTACAAAAACACAACTTTATTTATATTATGAGTCTTAAGTACACTATACATACTTATCATCCCAAAATATTAAATAGATAAATATGACCATTCCTTAGTCTTCATAGATAGAGCCATCTACATAAAAAGGACTAGGAGAAACAAAAGGACTAGATGGATCAATTGAACTATGATATTCAACCTGACAAGGAGGAAACCTCAATATATGGATATCATGTTCTATCTCGGTTATGGCCTCCATAATTTTATCAATTTTGAATTCAAGCATGCACTGGAAGTCCATTGCCAGTATTGAAGTCGATCTCTCTTTCTTTGTTTATTGTGTATATTTTAACCTTGTACAATACTTACTACAAACATATTTTCAGTAAAAGAACAAAAAATATACAATGGGAAATGCAAACATTACACAGAGATTTTTCCCCTGGAAACCCAAATTGGGAAAACCAACATATTCTATATTCATTCATAGTGATACATTGTTTACAATGCAATATACATATAGGAGCCAGCGCCATCCAAAACCCTAACCTAATGACTTGGATTAGTCAACAACCTTAAATCCTTAATAAAAAATAGAAAACCATCGGCAAAAAACCATGTGACGAAAAACCACCCAATAATGGACACAAAAATCGAGGTAACACGGAAAACGAGGCAAAGATGCAACATGTTTCCCGAGGAAAAAAATTATCAAGGGTGTTTCTCCTGCACCCCCCAAGGGAAGGCCTAGTGTCCCCCCCTCAAACCCCCCCATGCGCCTAGTGCAACGTAGACACTAATACTTGTGCAAAGAATATAACACATGCCCAACATCCTCCCACTTGTTGTTTTCTTTGCATACAGGGGGTTACAGGGTTACATAGTCAACAATCCAGGGTATCAATGCCCATGGATCCTCTACACCAAGAGAAGTTCTCAGTGCTCATATATTTTTTTAATGAATCTGCAACATTCTTCAAAGTTTCCACCTTCATCAACAACACTTTCTTTTCTTCAACCATGTCTCTCACAAAGTGATATTGAATATCAATATTCTTTTTCTTTGAATGATAAGTCGGATTCTTCACCAGAAAAATTGCACTATGACTGTCACAATATATCCTTACAGCTTGTTGTACCAACCCCATACTTGAACACAACCTTTGTAACCATACTTCTTCCTTACTTGCATGATTGGTTTCCATGTATTCAACTTATGTAGTTGAAAGTTCCACTACAGCCTGTCTTTTGCTCATCCAACTTATTTCTCCTCCAAATAGATTAAACATATACCCACTTGTAGATATCCTACGATCTAGATATCCAGCCCAGTCTGCATCCACAAATCCATGTATATCCAACACTCTGCCCAATCCTGGTCTTCCTTGGTAGCCCAATCCATAGCTAGCAGTTCCACGCAAATACCTAAAAACCCTTTTTACTGTTGTCCAATGCTCCTTCCCTAGTTTTGACATATACATGCTAAAAACTCCCACTGCATGTACAATGTCTGGTCTAGTACATAATATTTCACACATTAAAATTCCAACTACACTCGCATATGGAACACAAGACATGTCCTCCTCCTCTTCTCGTGTCTTGGGACACTGATCCACAAATAACTTTACACCAATAGGAATAGAAACCTTGATCGGTTTACATTCCTGCATATTAAACCTCTGCAATATTGTCTCCACATATTTTCTCCGATTTAACCAAAATTTCCTCTTTTTCCAATCTATTTTAATTTCCATGCCCAAAATGAAATTTGAAACACCAAGATCCTTCATGTCAAATTTAGAGGACAACTAAGTTTTCACATCCTGGATAATCTCTTTGTTGTTTCCTATCAGCAACATGTCATCCACATACAAGACCAAATAAATCAAAGAATCACCAATTAATTTAAAATACACACAATGATCCTCTTTTCTTCTTGTCAAACCGAGTCCCAACATATAAGTATAAAATTTTTGATACCACATCCTTGGTGATTGTTTTAAACCATAGAGGGACTTTTTCATCTTGCATACCAACTCCTTCTTTCCTTTCACAGCGAATCCTTCTAGTTGCTTCATATATATTTTTTATTATAGGTCCCGATGTAGGAATGATGTCTTCACATCCATATGTTCTACTTCAAAATCAAATGCAGTAGCAACAGATAAAAAAAATCTTATAGAGGTTAACTTGGCAACAGGAGAAAAAATCTCACCAAAATCAATTCCCTCAAGCTAGGAATAACCCTTTTCTACTAACTGAGCTTTGTATTTCTCCACTTTTCCTTCTACCTTAAACTTATTTTTAAATACCCATTTGTTTCCAATGGGATTTCTTCCAGTCATCAACTCCACTAGATTCCAAGCCTCATTCTTATCCAAGGCTTCCATTTCTTCATCCATGGCCTTTTTCCATAGATTTCCATCCTCTGAATCCATTGCCTCCCTGACAATTCTAGGATCCTCATCAATAATAGACAAAGAAAAATTTGAACAAAAATCAGATGAAGTATACCTTTCCAGTAGCCTTCTTTCTCGAACTGATCTCCTCAATACTAGAGTATTAGGATCTTCTTCTTCTGATTCCTATTCTTATGTAGAGTCTGATTCATCATCCTTTAAATCAAACTCCATTTTTTCTAGTTCTTCCTTACTTGGTAGGACTTCTTGTTTAACAACATCCTTCATTTCTCCAAATACCAGATCTCTGCTATACACTACCTTCTTAGTTTCTGGGTTCCAAATCTTATAACCTTTGAGACCATCTTTGTATTTAATAAAGATACACTTTTCAGCCTTCTTATATAGCTTACTCATGTTTTCCTTTGGAACATGAACATATGCATCACATCCAAATACCTTGAGATGTGTGAGAGAATGTTTCTTACCAGTCCATACCTCTTGTGAAGTCTTGTCATCTAGCGTTGATGGGGGGGATCTATTGACCAGGTAACATGCAGTACCCACTGCCTCTGGCCAAAAACATTTCCCTAACTTGACACCATTGAGCTTGCACCTATATTTTTCCATCAACATCTTGTTCATCCTTTCTGAAACTCCATTCTGTTGAGGTGTATATGGAGTAGTCTTATGCCTTGCTATACTACACTTCTTACAAAATTCTTCAAATTCATTCTCGTGGAACTTTGCCATTATATATCCTCAACACCTTAATTCTTTTTTCTGGTTGATTCTCAACAAGATCCTTAAACTCTTTAAACCTGTCAAAGACTTCATATTTCTTCCTGAGGAAATATATCCAAGTATTCCTTGAGAATTCATCTATAAATGAGACATAGTACACATATTTTCCCAATGATGGGACCGACAGAGGTCCAAAAACATCACTGTGAACTAGCTTTAAAATTCCTTCTGCCCTCATTAAACGAGAGGGGACTATTACTTGATTTTTCTTCCCATATATACAATGTTCACATAAATCAAAATCTAGAGAGAAGTTAGACATACCTTCAACCATACCTTTACCATATAGTAGTCGAAGACCCTTCTCTACGATATGCCCCAGTATTTGATGCCACATCATAACCTTTTCTTCAGAGACTCTAGGAGTTCTTTCTTCTTCAACTCCAATATCAAGAACAATGGAACTATTTTACCCATCACTAATAGTGCTTCCTTGCAGCTTATATAGAGTTCCAAACCAAAATCCCTTCAACAACACCATTGCTCCTCGAAACATCCTGCAGGTTTCCATTTCAAATATTGTTTTTACCCCTGAGTCATCCATTTTTCTTACATAAATAAAATTTATGGCCAATCCTAGGATTTTCAAAATACCAGGTAGTGTTATAATACTTCCATATATGATCATCAACTTGACGTTTCCTCGACCTATGATTCTGGTTGTCGATTCATGACCTAGGAAAAAATTACTTCCATCATACCTTTAATATTCAAAGAACCACTCCCTGTGGGGAGTCATATGAAAGGATGCACCTGAGTAAACCAACCATGCCTCGTGATCTACATGTGTGCTTGAAGAATCCAAGTACACATCCCCTCCTTCCTTGGAGGTCTTTTCTTTTGTAGAAGGAGATTCTTCAGATCACTTATTTTTTTGAACTTTGGATCTACACTGCTTCTTGTAGCGTCCTTCTTTTCCACATACCCAACATACCTTTACAACCTTTCCAGGATATTTATATATCCCTTAGAATTATATCTCCCACTTGAGAACTTAGATCTATTTATTTTCCTAGGATCGTCCTCTTGCAAATAATGCGGTTGTGCATTGTCCTTCCATGTTATTCCATCTCATCTCCTCCGACAACAAGGATGATACCACTTCATCAAACTTAAAGGAAGTTCTATTACTACCTATGGCCACAACCAGACTATCCCATGAGTCCGGTAAAGAACACAGTAAACTGATTATCTTCATCTAAAATTTTAATCTCAATAGATACTAACAAACTTACCACAATATTGAAGGTGTTCAAATGATTTTCCACCGATTCTCCATCTCTCATCCTCATATTATACATATTATTTCTCAAGAATAGTTCATTTACTAAGGAATTAGCCTGATGCAACTTCCCTAACTTATCCCATAAATCCTTGGTTGTATCTTTCTCTAACACATTTAGTAATATTGAATCTGAGAGACACAGTCGGATTCTTCTCTTCACTATTTGATCCAACGTTTTCCAGTCATCTATTGAAATTCATGTAGGTGAAGTACCTAGATCTACCATGATGCACTGATCTTTGTCACCAACATATCTTCCATATTGAGCTTCCACAACTCAAACATTTTCCCATTAAACTTCTCGAACTCCATTTTCTAATTGATTTTCATTTCTTTTCACCTAAAAAATAAATACCACAGAACTCCCAGTGTAACAAGGCTTATCAAAATCTCGAGCCATACCCTTGACCAAAAAG
Source organism: Picea engelmannii (assembly GCA_009831015.1). NCBI lineage: Eukaryota > Viridiplantae > Streptophyta > Pinopsida > Pinales > Pinaceae > Picea > Picea engelmannii. The sequence continues at coordinate 51,041 of ML788721.1, forward strand.
GCGTCACCCTAAAGCCAACAAAGCTCTGATACCAAATGTAGATTTTAACATTGTACAATATTTACTGCAAACAGATTTTCAGTAAAAGAACATAAAATATACAATGGAAAATACAAGCATTACACAGATATTTTTCCCCTGGAAACCCAAACCAGGAAAACCAACATATTCTATATTCATTCATAGTGATACATTGTTTACAATACAATATACATATAGGAGCCAACGACATCGAAAAACCTATCCCAATTACCTGTATTGGTCAACAACCCTAATTCCTTAACCGGAAATAGAAAACCATCAGCAAAAAACCATGTACCAAAAAACCTCCCAACAATGGACACGAAAATTGAGGCAACATGAAAAATGACGCAAAAATGTGACACTTTTCCTGAGGCAATAAAAAATTCTTATAACACATACCCAACATAATGATTATCATTTTTAGAAGTTCCCACACCTAAATGCATGCAACACATACCCAACATATTGATTATCTTTTTTAGCAGTTCCCACACCTAAATGCATGCAACACCGATGATTTCCCAAAAGGCCCTAACCACAAATTCTGCATTTCTTAAGACTAGAATCTGTTGAACTACAAGTACCACAAGAAAAAGTCAATGGAAATGAAGGAGAAGTGAGATTTCTAGTCCCATCAACTTCATAGGAAACATCGATAGGAATCTGAATGTTGGTTCCCAGAACCTTATTTATCTTTCCATTTGATTCCTTCTTTTCTCCTTTAAAATAATTTTTCATTCTTGCAAACCATGTATATTCATCCGATCTTACAGACATTTTGGAGATCAATAAATCAAGCATAAAAAGAAATTTTTAAAAGATGACACACAATACACCTTATGTAGTATTCTATTTATAGAAAAATTTTGTATCAGAAGGAAATAATTATGAATCTTTCAAAAATATTTGAAGGTACACTTTTAGCTAGATAGTTAATCATCAAAGCACTTCAAATCAAATCGAATTATTAATTGATCCATAATTATTGAATATCTAGAGGAAAAAATAATTGGCGAATGAACAACATGTAGTACGTGTTGTTAGAAAAGCAGGATCGCATAGCAATAAATAAAACAAATGCATAAATAAAATACATAAGATGCACAATACAATAGAGACATAGATATACGTGGTTCACCCAGTGTGGGATACGTCCACCAAAGAAATTGTCAGTTCCTTCCTTATTATTATCCAACAAAATGAAGGGATACAACCTACAACACACTTGTTATAACGTCATCTTCTTTCTCTCATATTATCCTCTCTCATAATACAATATTCGCGATAATTCACAACCACAATACAATTCTCTCATAAAAGAGGGTTTCCTTCTAGGGAAAAAAACCCTAAAATAACTTCTACAATCAGATCTGCGACCTTATAATGAATGATCCAGATTGACTATGAAATTACAATATTTTACAAGGTAATTTTTCCCAAAAATTTTCTTTGGGGGAACTTCCCCTAAATCCCTCACCAGGGAGGGGCTACAAAAAATTTCGTTGCCCCCCCTAGACCCCCCTAGTGAATTTTTTTGGGGGAAAAGCTTCCCCACACCCACTCATTAGGAAATGGGGTCCAAGCATGGCTAAACAAAACCTCTAAATCAAGAATATAATCAGGCTCCACAACCAACAATATCCCACTTGGAGACTGATCACAACAACTCCATTGTTGTACCTACTGGACTGTATTCCACCTTGGACCTGGAAAATTTCTCATCTTCACCTTCATACTTGAAGTTCAACTAAAACTGAGCAGGAACTTAGTTTCTCCTTGGTTACTCCCTTTTCTAACATGTCGACAAGATTTTAACTAGTATGTATCTTTTCCAACTTCAAATGTCCATCTTCCAAGATAGATCATATGAAATGGCACCTGAGATGTATATGTTTAGTCTTCGAATGGAAGGATGAGTTCTTTTCAATATGAATGCCACTCCCATTTTCATAGTACAACCTGTTATTCTCATGCTTCTTTCCTAATTCCTCCATAAACCTCTGTAAACATATCATCTCTTTACTAGCCTCTATACCAGCAACATACTCTATTTCTGTTGTTGAAAATGAAACAACTTTTTGCAGTTTTGAAATCCAACTTACTATTGTTCCACCTACATTAAAAACATACCATGTGGTGCTCCTCCTTCTTTCTTTATCACCTGCCATATATGAATCAACATATCCTTGTAGAAAAAATTTTGAACCTCCAAAACTTAATGCATGAGTAGAAGTACCTCTCAAATACTTGAGAATCCACTTTACTACCTCCCAATGTTCTTTGCTTGGATTGTTCATATACTTTCTCACAACTCCCATTGCATGTGCAATATATGGTCTTGTGCAAACCATCACATACATCAAGCTACCAACTGCTAATGAATAAGGGACCCTGGACATGTATTATATCTCCTCCTGTGTCTTGGGACACTTTTCCTTAGTTAATTTGAAATGGATAGCCAATGGTGTACTAATTGGTTTTTCATTCTTCATTCTAAACCTCTCCAACAGATTCTCTATGTACTCACCCTGAGACAATGTCAATTTGCAATTTTTCATGTCTCTTGTTGTTCTCATACCAAGAATTTTCTTTGCAGCACCCAAATCCTTCATCACAAATGAATTAACAAATGTTTCTTGAGAACATTTATATCCTGCATATTATACCCTATAGCAAGCATGTCATCTACATACAATGGAAACATGATATATCTTCCATTTTTTATCCTTTTAAAATAAACACAGTGATCGGAATGACATCTACTATAACCTTGTTATGTCATAAACCTGTCAAACTTCAAATATCACTACCTTGGAGCTTTCTTTAGGCCATACAATATCTTCTTCAACCTGCATACCAAAGTTTCCTTCCCTTTGACCTCATACCCATGTGGTTTTTTCATATAAATCTCTTCATCCAAATCGCCATGGAGAAAAGTTGTTTTTACATCTAACTGCTCAAGATGCAAATATTCTCCTACCAAAAGACTTAAAATAGTCCTAATTGAAGTCATCTTAACAACATGAGAAAATATTTCAAAAAAATCTATACCTTCTTTTTTGCAAACCCCTTTAGAACAATTATAGCCTTATACCAATTTTTTCCTCCATATTTTTCCTTCGAATTGTAAACCCATTTATTATGCAGTGCTATTTTTCCTGCAGGAAACTGAAACAAGTACCAAGTTTGGTTATTTGCCAAAGAATCCATTTCTTCTTTCATTCCCTGCTCCCACTTCTTTTTAGTGGCTACCTGAATTGCATCTTCATAACTTTCTGGTTCACCAGAATCAGTCAACAGTAAATAATACAATGAAGGAGAGTATTGTTCATGGGGTCTACTTAACCTGATAGATCTTCTAACAACACTTGCAAGAGTTTGAGGTACTTGTTTCTCTTGATGTTGTACATTTTAATTTTTCTAGTACCTTTGGAATTTCTTTTTCAGTGATATCATCAAGCACTATGCATTATGGTTTTTCTTTTTCCTATTTCTTTCCCTGCAACTGATCTTTGTACATGACCTTCTCATTGAATATGACATCTCTACTCCTAATGATTTTGCAATTTTCATAATCCCATAAGCAATAACCAAAATCATTAACATTGTATCCAATAAAGGTACACTTCTTGGATTTTACCTCAATCTTTGTTTTATTTTATTTATCAATATGGAAAAATGTTTCACAACCCAAAGTTTTCAAAAAAGAATAATTTACCTTTTTACATGTCCATCCCTCCTCTAGAATTCCACCATCCAAATAGCTTGAAGGTCTTTTGTTTATTAAGTAAACAACGATATCTACAACATATTCCCAGAAATGTAAGGGAAACCCTGCATGCAATCTCATACTCCTTGCACGCTCCATGATAGTCTTGTTCATCCTTTCTGACACACCATTTTCTTGTTGTATAAGCTAAAGAGATAGAAGAGTCAATATTACCAGTACATAAATACAATGTACCTACCTTCTCGCATTTTTCTACCACTAGTGATCCTTTGGTGACCTTCCACACCTTATTTGTAAATATGGATATACAACCTTCACTTGCCAACTTTCCTATTGAAATTATATTTTTCGTTAGATCTGGAATATGTCTTACCTCTTTCAACAACCATTGGTTTCCACTCCTTTTCTTTATTTTTACCTTTCCCATTCCAAAAATTTTGCATGGTTCATCATAACCCAAATGAACCTATCCAAAATCACCTTGAACATAATCTAGAAAATGTTTCCTATAGGGTGTGTCATGAAATGAAGCCCCTGAATCTACTACCCAAGACATAGAAATATTATCTACAGAAATAATCAAAGCATATTGTAACACATCACCTGTTACATTTGCTTCCTGATTTTTCTCCTGTTGTCCATCTCTTTGTTTCTTTGGAGCTCTGCAGTCTTTCTTCAGATGTCCTTTCTTCCCATAATTCCAAAATTCAAACTTTCCCAGTCTAGATTTGGATTTTCCCTTCCTAGAATTCTCGCGGTTCCCTGAGCCCTTTCCTCTATCCTTTTTTTTTCCCCTGTTCTCCATGTTTAACGCATTACCTGATTTCTCACTTGTTCTTTTCCATCGCATTTCCTCTCTAAGGATAACACCAACAACATCATCAAATTTTAGAGTGTTTGAAGCAGAGACAGAGTTACTTACATCCATGACCAAGCCATTCCATCTTTCTGGCAATGAGCATAGGATTAGAAGAGCCCTGAACTCATCATCAAAGTCCACTTTTACAGAAATTAGCTGATTAGTAACCGCATTAAATTAATTTAAATGATCTGCAACAAACCAACCTTCTGACATATTCATATTAAATGATCACTTCATTAGAAATACCTTATTGGACGTTGAGGGTTTTTCATAGACTTTATCTAATCCATCCATCAGCTCCTTCGTTGTATTTTATTTTGAAATATTGAAGGCCATTGAAATTGCCAGGCTCAGCCGTATCGTTTCTAGTGCCTTTATGTCAAGAACCTCCCATTCTTCGCCCTTCATGGCCATTGGCGTATTTGTTATTTCACCCAATGGTAGGAATAGATCCTTTTGATATAAACAATCTTCCATCTGTATCTTCCATAAATGGTAGTTTTGGCCATTAAAATTCTCGACCCTAAACTTTCCATCTTTCTCCATTGCTCCCACTCGAACCAGGAACCCTATTTTCATGCGAGTTACCTTTCTCCCTGACACGAGTTGTTAGAAAAATAGGATCGCGAAGCAATAAATAAAAAAATGTGGAAATAAAAAAAATAACAAAAGTATACACAATACAATAGAGACATAGACATACTTGTTTCACTCAGTGTGGGATACGTCCACCAAATAAATTTCCAGGTCCTTCCTTATTATTATCCAACAAAATGAAGGGATACAACCTACAACACACCTATTGTAACTTCCTCTTCCTTCTCTCACAGTCTCCTCTCTCATAATATTCATGATAATACACATTCGCAATAAAATTCCCTCATAAAAGAGGGTTTACTTCTAGGGAAAATAACCCTAAAATAACTTCTGTTGTCAGATCTGCGACCTTATAATGAATGGTCTAGATTGACTATGAAATCACAATATTTTACAAGGCAATTTTTCCCAAAATTGTGCTTCGGGGGCACTTCCCATGAATCCCCCTCCATGGGGGGATACAAACATTGTCTTCAGCCCCCCCTAGACCACCCTAGAAATAGTTGTGGGGGGGGAATCCCCCCCCCCACCCGTTAGGAAATTGGGTCCAAGCATGGCTGAAACAAACCTTTGAATCAGGAAGATAATCAAGTTCCACAACCAACACGTGTTGAAAACCCTTCACACAATTGTTTGAATGACAATAAAATTGACTCCTAACCAAACTTAAAGGAACCAATTTTTCATTTCTTATTCCATCACAAGGAGGCATTATCCCCAACTAGAGTTCAATGTTGTAACTAAATATGGCTAGTAAACGTTTTGTGTGTTCAAATCATAGTAGCTTTATTTATCTTTTTCCTTTCCATTTTATTCTAGAATGAATTTAGTATTTTTTCAATATATATATATAATAATGTTTAGTTATATTATACATTAGGCGTTATGAGTTTAAATATAAGTAAATTAAAAAATAGACAAGTGTTTTAATCTGATGGTCGCTAATAAATAAGATCGATGGTACTAATTAATTTTGGGGACAAAAGAAAGTGACTTTTAGTTGTACGAAGAGTCACAAACCCGCTAAACCACTTGCCACACACATGGCTAAACAACATTTATATCAGAGATTTTTCAAAGTATGCAAAACTACCCGAAATGAGCCCAAAACCACCTAGTATCATGAAAATTGTTTTCTTATAGATTAGTAGTTAGATTCATTTAAAGAATGTTGAACACATGATCACCAAGATTTAATCATTGGTTGACACATTATCTATCATTTATTAAAACCTATAACTAAATTAGAAATAGTTTTCACCCCATGTTATTACTAACTTTCATTTAGACGAAGGACATAAGTGCTCTAGTTTTCTAAAGGATTTTTCCACGAGTCTGCAACGAAAGGGAAAACATAGTTTGAATCTTCAATGTCTCCTAGGAGAAAAACCAATGTTTCCCAGCAACAAATAATCGAAAAATCAGGTTTCAAGCACTTAACTTATAAATATTTCAATGTTTATGAACCTGAAATAACAATGAAATCTATCCAAGAACTCAAAAAACATACTTTTTTCCAACTTTAATACCAGTAGTGAACATCTTCCTAAATGGGCCTTTGGTTTAACTAGAGCAGTCATTCCTCTCACCTTTCATTTTGCAGAATTAGTAATTATGTGTTCTCATAATTATGATCCAAGATCAAGGTTAATTAGGGACAAAAATCATAAAGTAGTCTTCTCAATTTCATAGAAAGCTCTGGCAGAAATCTTAGCATTATCTTAAAGTGGGGAAAAAATAGATGAAGATCCTTTATCTCGCTACCAATATCATAAAGATTGGTTTCTATGACACATTCAGTAATTATGTAAGATGGGGTTGAATAAAATTTAGCTTTGAGCTCATTATTGTTTAAAGATTCAATCAAAGAAGTCATAACCATGATTTGTTTGGTCCTTGGGTATAACAATGACATGTTAGTGGATGATTCTATTTTAGGTTTCCTATTAAAATTTTCAAAAGGTGCCAATTTTAATTTTTCATAATACCTTTTAGACAACATTCATGAAAAAATGACTTATTTTGAAGACTAGAAAATCTTTAGATATCAGACATACTTTATTTATTTACTTATACATCAACAACCTTCTTGTTTTAAGTCTTTAAACCTAAATAAAATATATTGGCGGGGAAATGCTATTCATGTTACTGAATTGACCAATCATCTGAAGGACCAAGGATAGAAGGGAGGTTATAAATTATTCATTGATCATATTATGTCTATTGTGTATATTCTATATCATGATCAGTCTCCTCTGAGAAATTTTCTTGATTGTCGAAATTCTCTACAGTTAGTACAATAAATAAAATTTGGGGACTGGTATATTTTCGAAGATAATATAGTCATAATAATTTATGGGTTTGATTCTCAACCATATAGATTACCTATTTTCCTTACTTATAGAATATTTTCATCAGAATTAATAAGGAAAATATTAAGCTCTGACTACCTTCATTTTTCCTCAAAAGCTAAAAGGACTCTTCTTCAACTTGCAATTTTTTTTTTTGTATCTTGGTAAATGATAAATCAGATTTAGAAATTGTAGAAAGCATGATAAATAAATTTAGTTTTGAATCGGATGATCATTAGCAATATGATACTTTCCATGTTTTTTCCTAACATCAAACATCTAGTTGGTCTTCAATTTTCTGTCCATCACTTAGAGGTATTAAAAAACGTCTCACACCAGCTCTTGACCTGGCCCACAAAAGTAAGAGTGAACAACATGCAAATGACACTTTCATGAGAGATTTTTGGAGAAGAACAAAATTTCCATAATTAAAAAACATGGAGATGCAGATGTTTCACCCTCCCCGTCAACTTTGATCTGAGACAAGAGATGAAAAATATTTCTAGGATTTTTCATAGGTATAGAACCAGAAATACATATCCATAAAGGGATATAGGAAGGATATATCATGTGGCCCTCCTTCTAGCATCATTTTTGTTGACGGTTCCAAATGTCCTCGTCAAGAAGGTAAGGGAGAACGCCTGATGGAAGGTCCCAATTAGACCTAATCACATTTGGTGTAGAGTTTCCAAACAATATATGGGCTTGGTTACCACTAATAATTAAAATAAAAATGGGAAGACAACAAATTTCCCCCAAAGAATTCCTATCAATTATATATATAACTTCAAAAAAAGAAAAATAATCTAAACTAAATACTTCTAACCTATCCTACGTAGAAGAAAATCAACAAAATGAACACAACATGAAATAATGTCATTACTTGCAGAAATAGCTCATGTCAATCAATAACATTTTAAAACAATATCAATGTAGTTTGAATCACAAAAAGTTGCAGACTAAACATGTAACATTACCACTATATTCATTAGAAGTCATAACAACTTAAACATATCAAATATTGCATGCAAAAATAGTTCATATGATAAATATTCAAGGAGTTTGAATGATAAACATAGACACAGAATAGTCCCAAATGCATTTGACAATAGTCAGATCTCAAATTCCTTTTTCTCTTCATTCCTAAGGAAGAACTTTCACCCTCTCTAACATCCAACAGTTACATCTCTTCAACTTGCTTATTTTTGTCCCATTAAATGACTCGAATTTCCCCATACAGTTTTGTAAATGAATGTGGAAGTGTTATAAACAAAAGTTAAAAAGGATCATGAGTAGTCAATATTACTCTAAGGATTTTCATGAGTGACATTTAATAGAAATATCATTGACTCTGCTCGGTTGTATCCTCTTTTTTTCTTCGAAGTTTTCTAGGAATGTTTTTTTCAATTTGGTAATTGTATCCTTCCATGTTGTTTTCTTTGCTAGATCTCCATCATTCTCTCATGGGCCTAGTTTCATCTTCTCAATCATGAGTTATGATTGTCTTAAGTTTCACATTTTATTCCCCTTCAATTTTGTGGCCCTTTGTTCTTTGAATTTTTTGGGATTTTTCATTGCTAGTATGGCTTGAACTCCTCCTCTAATTCATTCTCCTACTTGATAGCTTTACAATGAGCTATCCTGGACCTGATTTGGAATTCCATAGTTGAATATATAGTTGCATGAATCCAATCCTCAAAAAACCTTGATTTTCTCACAGATTGATTTGGATCATTGATCTTCATCCCTAAAAAAATATCTCACATGCACTGGGTAAGTTGAAAATTGATGGTATATTATGTTTTTTCCCCCCTTACTTAGTTTGTGTGTGGAACTAGAGGAGGCATAAGACCTAGGACCCATGTAGAAATTTTGTCCAATAAACCATAGAAAAATAAGGAAAAAATAAAAAAGATAAAAATAAAAATAAAAGAAATAAACTATAGTCCCACCTCCAAAACATATTAAAATAATATGCTTGTTCAGAATTCAAAATTTGGAGAAATCGTAGCTAAAACTCTCGACCTAAAAACCTTCGATGGGTATGTCCCTATGGAGAGAGAGACAGAGATAGAGAGAGAGAGAGAGAGAATAATAAATAAAATAGAATAGAATAGTACAATGTGGGACTTTGGGGGAAATGGGAAGAAAAAGTTAAAAGAAAAAATAAGAAAAAAAAAACAAAATATAAAATGGAAAATTCAAAATGTATCCAATTTCACCGAGATATGGGAATAATAATAATAGTGTACATATGAAAAATATACATTAGGGATTTAGGGATAAATGCACAACATAAGAAATAATTTCCCTAAGTAAAAATAATTTCCCTATATAATAGTAATTCACCCATGTAAAAATAATTTTACCCATGTAAAATGATTCCCAAAGTAAAAGTGATTTTCCCATGTAATTCAAAAACCAAGCGTAGCTTTGGGAAAACCATGGGAAATCAAAAACACTGTATTGTAAAACCATGGTAAAATTAGAAATAAAATTAAATAAATGAAATCAATAATAATAAAAATGAAAATAAAAAATAAATAAAATTAGAAATAAAATAAAACAAACAAATTATACAAATTATATACAATTTTTTGGGAAAATGAGGCCAAATTCCACAAGGGTCAAGGTTCAACACCAGGGTTCCACACCTAAGGACCAAAAATAGAAACCACATATATCATGCAGATTCTAAATAATCGAGTGTTGAGTTAGGTAGGCATGTCATATGAGGATTGAGACTACACGAATTTAACAAATGATGAGAAAGGGGGTAAATGGATGACACGTCACATAACATGTTAACATCAGAAAAAACAACCCATATGATAAAAATGAGTTTGACACTAACCGAGAACATGGGATATGTCAATTCGATCAAGGAGAAATTGGCAGAGGGTATACCTGGTAAGCTTGCAAGGGGAGGTAATCTGATAGGATCAGAGAACATGTTCCAACATCACACCACATTGAATGAATATGTAGATGACAAGTGGAAAGAAAGCATTGGTTGACAATATGATGAGGCTCCACATCCGAGAATCTTGATAAGTCCTCGGGCCCAGGATTTTGGAGAGAGGAGAGGTCAAAAGGAAAACCTAATAGAGATCATTCTGAAGAAGCTCATGCCTTTCATACCTCAGAATTATCACAGGGGACTTAAATTAGGAAAACCAATGAGACAAACCTGATGAGGGAAGCCTTATAGGATTTCGGCCTTCAGGCATCATAAAAGTTTTAAAACAATGCAAACTCAACACTCCAAAAAGGGATTCTTGAGAAAGATAAACTTGATGAGCTCGTGGGGTAGGAATACAAGAAAGGTGATTTGATTGGCTCATGGGGTTTCATTTTTGGGAACTAGGATGAGCAAGATAGATGGTCAATCCAATGAAGAGTTCTGAGCGGGTGGATCTGATAGCCTTATGGGCTTCAGATATCAAAGAGAATTGTATGAAAATTTGAATCTACTTCCTGATGAGGGATATGCCGGTAAGTATCAAGGCTCCGACCACACAATAAAATACAATAACATCCAAGTGTTATAATGGAACATAGAAAATAATGCAATGGTGATAACAACAAATCTAACTAAGGTTTTGGAAAGACAAGGCTTAATTCTGAATGTTGAATGTTGGCTTCAAATGATAGAAAATATATTTATAAATAGAATTATAGTCAAGAGGAATAATATCAAGGGATTCCCCATGTTTATTTCAAGAATGAAGTGGTTATGTAAAGGAAGTGACTCTACTACCCTTCTCCTACAACCATAGAAAGAAGAAAATCAGTTACGTGAGGAAGAAAATACTTGCAAATATACCATAAACATTACATTAATTTTCTTTTCCTTCAACAAACGTATGAATAATTGTTGGGCTTGTTTTCAAATTGCAGAAAAAAGAAGAAGACGTTCCTCAAAGATAATCATCCATGATCTCATCCTTTCATAAAAAACTTATTTCCATACATAAATGTCATCAAAGTTGCATGTATCTAACCTCAAACTAATAGAAGGGATAAATGATCTTGTGATTCTATATAAGAGTTTGAAACTAAAGAATATGACTAACATACAATATCTTGAACATACACGAGGAAATTACACACAGTATGCAAGCAAGAGGATGTAGAGTGCATATGTGTTCTTCGTTTAATTCATCCATTCAGGAATCCCTCCAAACAAAACTCATTCAAGACATGAAATAGAACATCAAACATTATAGTCATATAGGATCATCTAATACTTCTTGATCTACAAAATGTCCCAAAGATAACTTGTCCATCTCATCATAAAAATATCAGTGAAGCATCATGAGTCAAAAATCATTATGAAGAACATTTGAAAGAATAATATCAAAAGGATTAACAAACCTCCATGTCAAATAAAATCATTAATAAAGATCCAAACCCCCAACTCTCTCAAGGTAGGTAAAGAATAATCATTAGTCTCATATAAGTAGAGTTTCAAATTTTAATAGAGAGAGCCTTTCCCTTTCTCTTATAAAAGAAAAAGTAAAGGGGGGTTGTTGTGGTCACAACACTAGCCATTTAGGAACATCAAATCCTTATTGAAACAAAAATGTGGGGGGACCTTAAGGTTCATATAGGTCACAAGACACTTCATCCTCACCCCAATATTCATTTTCCCATTCACCATTTCCTTTCTTACATACTTTCCTGATTTGTTGTAAATCTCCCATATTCCATGACCTATTATGGTCGGCGATACATGTGAAGTTACCATCTAACATGCCTAATATTTGAAAGAATGTTAAGACAATACCCATACATGCACATTATGACCTATCATTTGTCGTGTTCATCCAACTCTTTGATGGATGAAAATATATAGTTATTTCTTTTCCAATGATCCTTGACAAAAGCTACTACAAAATGGTACATCGAACTAAAAGGAGCCTCCTTTAATAGTTTCAATAACTTGGTGATGGTTTTTTTGACACACCCATTTGGTATGATATAGGAATAGGTTACAGAAATATTGATATATTTTGGTTAATATATTTCCACCCACATATCTAATCATATTCATGAGCGGAGGAGATGACGTCAACTCATAAAAACCCAAATTCTTGGCCAACTCCTTATGGAGTGGTTTACCAAGTCTCTCTTACCACCCAATGTCAGGGATGTTTCTATGGAAGAGGCAACTATCAAGGATAAATCCATCCTACATTCCCAACAATTAGATATGATCTACTCTCAGTCTGATGAGGGAGATCCCGGTAAGTATCAAGGCTCCGACCACATAATAAAATACAATAACATTCAAGTGTTAGAATGGAACATAGAAAATAATGCAATGGTGATAACAAATAACTTGACTAAGGTTTTGGAAAGATAAGTCTTAATTATGAATGTTGAATGTTGGCTTCAAATGATAGAAAATATATGTATAAATAGAATTCTAGTCAAGAGGAAGAAGATCAAGGGATTCCCCACATGCATTTCAAGGTTGAAGTGGTTATGTAAAGGAAGTGACTCTTCTACCCTGCTCCTACAACCATAGAAAGAATAAAATCAGTTATGCGAGGAAGACGATACTTGCAAATATACCATACAAATTATCATCTTTTTCTTTTCCTTCAACAAACTTATGAATAAATGTTGGGTTTGTTTTCAAATTGCGAAAAAATGAAGAAGAAGTTTCTCAAAGATAATCATCCATGATCTCATCCTTTCATAAACAACTTATTTCCATACATAAATGTCATCAAAGTTGCATGTATCTAACCTCAAACTAATAGAAGGGATAAATGATCTTGTGATTCTAGATAAGAGTTTGAACCTGAAGAATATGACTAACATGAAAGAGATTGAGAATACATGATTACATTACACACAACATACAAAAAAGAGGATGTAGAATGCATATGAGTTCTTCATTTAATTCATCCCTTCAATAATTCCTCCAAAGCAAACTCATTCAAGGCATGAAATAGAACATCAAACACTATAGTCATATAGGATCATATAATACTTCTAGATCTACAAAAGGTCCCAAAGATAACTTTTCCATTTCAACATAAAAATATTAGTGAAGCATCATGAGTCAAAAATCATTATGAAGAACATTTGAAAGAATAATATCAAAAGGATTAACAAACCTCCATGTCAAATAAAACCATTAATAAAGATCCAAACCCCCAACTCTCTCAAGGTAGGTAAAGAATAAGCATTAGGCTTGTAGAAGTGGAGTGTTAGGAATTAGAGTCTAAATTTCAATAAAGGGGACCTTTTCCTTTCTCTTATAAAAGAAAAAGTAAAGGGGGGTTGTTGTGGTCACAACACTAACCATTCAAGAACATCAAATCCCTTTGGAAATAAAAACGTGGGGGGACCTTAAGGTTCATTTGGGTCACAAGACACTTCATCCTCATCACAATATTCATTTTCCAATACACCATTTCCTTTCTTATATACTTTCCTGATTTGTCATGTTTGACAAATCGCCCCATCTTCCATGACCTGTTATGGTCGGTGATACCTGTGAAGTTATGATCTGGCATGCCTAAATTTGAAAGAATGTCGATATAAGACCCATCCATGCACATTATGACCTATCATTTGTGGTGTTCATCCAACTCTTTAATGGATGAAAATATAAAGTTATGTATTTTCCAATGATCCTTGACCTAAAGGTACTGCAAAATGGTACATCGAACTAAAAGGAGATTCCTTTAATAGTTTCAATAACTTGGCGATGGTTTTTTTGACACATTTTCAGTTTCCAATATGGTATGATATAGGAATGGGTTACAAAACTATTGTCATATTTTGGTCAATATATTTCCACCCACATATCTAATCATATTCATGACTGGAGGAGATGACATCATCTCATCAAAACCAAAATTCTTGACCAACTCCTTATGGAGTGGTTTACCAAGACTCTCTTACCACCCATTGTTGGGGATGTTTCTATGGCAGAGGTGGCTATCAAGGAGCAATCCATCCTACATTTCCAACACTTAGATCTGATCTACTCTCAGTTTGGCACTATATATGATGTTATCCCACATTCTCCAATACCGTCGACCGATCCAAGAAAACCAAACCTAGGACCCCATGTTTATGGTGTGGTTGGTTCTATTTCTAATTACTCTATGGGATATTTACTTGATTATCTAGGTAAAATGAATATTTAATCAAACCCATCAACTATGGTTCTTATTTCCCAAACTACCCCGATCCCACTCAAACCTTCTAGGTGAACTCAGTGCAATCCAAGCAATCAAAGAATGAAGAAAAATAATTAGTTCATCCACACTATTTGTAGCGAGGACCGTCCTACTCACCAATGTCCAAAGAATTATGAGATCCACTTATACTTGGCACAATAGAAGGATTATCTGTATCTTTTTGTCTTAACCCATCCTTCTCCCCCACAAGCCTCAAAAAATGGTTGCATCAAATCATGTCCCCCCACAAGGGGGCATGGAAAGTACCTCTCAATGTGAGGGTTCTTCCTTGAATTCCACTATATACATGTGTGACAATGTGGTCAATATGAAAAATTTATCTCATCATTACAGGATTCCTAAGGCTAGTATTGCAAACCAAGATCCAATTTTCTCTTCCTAGCCTAGTGGCCATATTTTGCGACACTCTTTCACCATCCCAAAAGTTTTCTTTGATGCATGAAACATAATCCAAATGCTTGGGATACCAACATCCACAATATTGTGGAAGACTTTGACAAAGTACCATGTGCCATGTCTTTTCCAAAATTCCTCCAAATCTACCCTGGGTAGTCGAAATATTTATTGTCAACCATAGGTGATGTTCACCCCTTAGAGTCTAGATTAATCATGTTTTATTCAAACCACACTCGTAATAAAATTTCCCACCAAATTCCTTTTTAGATTAAACTGAGAGTAAATTAGAAAAACATCCTCTGCATAGTGGTTCGTGAAGGTGTCTCAAATTTCATCATGTCCATAGCATGTTGGAAATTTCTTGGATCTCCAAATCATAATACGTCTAGCACCATGTTAAAGGAATTCGATGGGAACATGTTCCAACCTCACATTATTATCACTACATTTCCCATAGATCTAGGCGGCAATAATGTCTCCATTGCAATGGAGGCATTCAATGCCACTCTTGAGTATAACTTGCTACTTGGGTGCACTTGGTTCTATGAGATGACTATAGTTGTCTTGTCTGTCATTAGGTTCCTTTTTGGGCCTTAAATTTGACATATTTTTGCACTATCAATACACCTCTTTTTCCTCTTTATTCCTCCATATTCACCATTTCACTATCCCTCTCACTATATTACTCATGACGTCGACATTCAACCATCCAAAGAGATATAGAAGGTAGAACATTGTCAATATCTATGAAATTTTATGTTTTTAATGAATATATGAATCATATACATTTTTATTGATAATGTTACCAAAATTCATTCCTATAACTATAACATGTCAATCCAGTAACAAATTGCTCATTGTCATATCTGTGCTACTCCATAACAAATTTGATCATCTAGGTTTTTATTGTAGGGTCCACGAGATGGTGTGGCTCCTCTTCAGTATGTTTCATATCACACCAAGATCATGCCAACCGCTAATCAATTCCTAAGTCAAAAACATGCCAAAGCAATCTTTTCCAGCACATTCAAACCGATTCTAAATTGATGGAGATAATTCTACAGATTTCATATTGTGTAATCTTAGATATGGTCAACAAACATTGTATTTCTCTCAAATACTAGCCTATGTCATTTGTATCTTACTCCATAATTAGCATTGAAATGTTGAAGTGATTCCCATATCCATGAGAACATGGGTTTCCTAATTTTTATGTAACACCCCCTCCATGCAATGTATCTATTATAAATATGGGAGATAGAATAATATTGGGCAAGGAGGTAATGAAGGAATTGATGAATGTTGATGTTGTAATTCTCTAAATTTTGATTTTCTAATGATAATACAAAACTGTTGTTCTTGCATATGGTGTTATAATTTATCTTGTAGTACTATAGTATTCCTTAGAAGCATATTCCAAGTTAGGCAGGATCCCCTCTCTTTGGTATGTGTTGCCTTGTTTTCATTGGTTAATTGATTTGTTGTTTTATAGTTTCGTTAGATTCATTTCTTGAATTATTTGTGTGGTACTTGATTCAGTAGTGTGTTATAGGCATGCCCACTTATATCGATAATTAATGAATTGAATAGACAATTGTTCCATAAACCCTTTGACCTTATGTACAGAATAAAATATTTTGATCCGTGGATTTAATAAATATAATTCATGTAGATGTCTATTCAAGTGAGGAATTCCTATATTACTTACTCAATTTATTTATATTTATTGTGAGAATAGGCTCTGATCCTACACATGTTGTGTTTGCATATCATAATCCTACATCCCTGATTGATAATTTCCTGGAATTTTTGGTGTCATTGTCAGAGAGATGCTAAAGGGATTATATAATTGGTAGTTTGATTCTTTAGTTCTTTCATTTTTTATCGTTTTTTTTTGCATATGATTTTTTTTGTGCCAACATTTATGACATGGGGGAGGATAAATAGTAAGATGATAGGTAAGAACCTCTGCATTCACTTTAGTGAGTTTCTCCAATACCTCGTCATGTTGGTACAGTGTGTTTCCTTGATGTAAGTGTGTTTTCGTTTAGTTCACTAAAAATACAAGTAATGAATCACGGAAAGAGGAACCTAACCTATGTCAAAGGATAAGTTGGTGACAATAGGGTCTTAGTATCATGAGGTGTTCAAGTACATGATCATTTCCAAGATTGATTAAGTTTCTATGAGTGTGGTTTGTTTCATTTTTGTTGTTAATTCCATTCATCTCTTTAATACTAAGGGTATAGTTGTTAGAGGCTGAGGACATTTATGATTTTTTTTTAGCATTTTAAAATTTCATAATTTTTCTTGTGTGAGATTTCTTTTTGGTACTAGTATTTTAGATACAGTGGAATAATGATGGTATGATGAAAAGACCAACTCACTATAGAATTTATGTAGTGTAAAATCCTGACACGTTCATTATAGTGATTCTTCTATTCAACTAGATCTAAATTATGTTAGTATTGCATAAATAGGTCTAGAAGTGGTAAGGGTATATTTATTAGACAATTTTTTGAAGTATTCTAACTAAAGTTGTTGTAATAACTTCCATCCATATATAAGAAGAAACTATGAAACTAACAAGAAAATTGTAATGATGCTCAAGAATTTTTTGAGTAAAGGAGGGAACGTTACCAAAAGGATCTTATCAAATCCCTATCCAAATTTCAAAATTGTAACTAGGGGCGAGTCTGCATCTCAAGAAGAAATAGAAGACCAATGGATCCATGATTATCTTCCACAATAGGAGGATCTAGGATTTTTTTCTAGTTATCCTTGTAAGCACCAAGACGAGATCAAATACCCATGGCAAGTATTTGATGGAGATCAAACACTAGATACATAGGTTGAGGAACATGGATGATTTTAGGTGCTAAACTTCGCTCATGGGCCAATTTTCCATGGTTTTTCCCAAAAAATGATTCGCTATTCTAAAAATGGTTCACCCAAATTCTATAGGATAAAGTTATTTTACCTTAAAAATAGCCAAAATTTTATACAAACTACATAAAATCCTTGGAAATTTGAATAGTTTTACAAAAGTATCGCCAACATTTTATAGTTAGCATGTGAAGGATTAGTAAGATTCGCCAAGGTTTCTACATTTTAAAACAAATTTCCATCCTTAAAATCATCCTGTTGAGGAATTTCTTACATGCATGTCATTGTTCCCTTGTGGATTAAAGAGTGCAATGGGAAAATTTCAAAATAATTTTTTTTCATGACAAAGGAAGACATCCAAACCATTTCCAATGAACAAGACAACTATAGGAACAAAGACTACATTGGATATTGGTTCCAAGCAATCACCAGTCAGTTGTACCACTCCATTTTTAAACATTTATTAGCACTATATCCAATTGAGAATATGGCCTCTTATATCCCCATATTCATTGAGGTATATTCTTTACTCTTATATATGAGTATAGTTGAGATCGTGTTATGTAAATGGATGCATTGGAAGTACTCCTATACTTGAGAAAATACATTTTCATTTCCAAGTAGAGTAGGATAAGGTAGAGAAATAAATAAATAAATAAAATAGTAAATATAAAAATAAGTCCAACTGTAAAAACCAAGATTCTGGCACAATTGGACATGAACTTTTCTTGAAAACTAGGTTTATGGCTGGCAAAGTTCACAATAAAATTTTGCATAGTGATGTTGGTTAAATATTTGATGTATGGTTATTCAAAGCATCTTTGTTCCATCTTCACATTGGATAATGTGGGATTCCTTAAGGCCATATTTCCAACAAATATTGTCCCATAGACTTCAACACCTTATATGGGATCAAAATTAGATATATTTTATAGTACCTTGGGACTTGTATCCACTAATGGAAGGACTCCTTGCTGCCAATAGTGGGAATTCATCAATGGATCCCCACTGACATATTTTGTAGGTGACTCGATGGAAAACATCTATTCATACATGTCAAAATGTACTATGATACATTAACACTCATTTTCATTCACGGTGAGTTGTCTCACGTTGGTTTACGATATTCATTAATAATAGGTAATCCAAAAAAATTATTTCCATGTTAGAATTCATAACATTTGTTCACATAAAAAGGATTGTACAAAATTTGGTTATGGATGAAAACTATATGGTTTCATGGCATTAACAATAGCTTGTTGTTGATGACTACAACCAAGACAAAGTTCAAAGTATTTCCATGAGAGACTTGGCCTAGTGGAAAATGTCTCCCTAGCTGAGAGGGAGTGTTGATGATTGCAGCTACATGAGACATTCTCCATCTTACAAACTTGAGAGAAATACCCTGAGAGGGGTGTGTGGTTCCTATCTGAGACACAGCTGGAACGTAGAGATGGCCTCCTCCTTACAAAGAGTTGAGAAGAACTCCATATGATTCTCATGTGTAACGCAGTGAGAAAGGAGATCTGTAGAGTTGGACGTGCCTGTGGTTGAGCATAAGGTGAACGTTTGAAATCCCAAAGTGTTGGGTGCAATGTCATGAGAATAGAAATGAAGATGATGTATTAGCCTCCTCTGAGCAGAAGATTTGATGAGAAAATCCAGATGAATCTCCTATGTAATGCAGTGGGAAAGAAGATCTGTTGAGTGGACGTGCATGTGGACGAGCACAGGTGAACGTGATCCTAGTGGTTGAGCACTAGTGAAGAAGTGGTTCTACTATATAGTGCACTGAGGCAGAGATATGGGCATCCCCATAGGATGTACCCCTAGTGGTCGAGCACTAGTGGGTGTATGAGATCCCTTTCTATATTGTTCAAGAGTCAGACCTTCCTGTAACCCTAATTGTAATGTAAAGGGTACAGGTCGGCCCCACCTTAATGTGATTAGTAATTAATGTAAAAGATAATTAATTTGGTTAATATTAATTATATTATGAGCTAGTGAGGTCGGCCTTGTTTTTCCAATAGCCACTTCTATTGACAGGTTCAGTCTAGTATAAGTAAAGGTAAATTCCCCATTGAGGAATCATAATCTTTCATGTGAGTTTGTAAATTTCAGCAAGTAAACCTTCTTGGGAAAAGTGTGCACCTCTCTTGGATGCTAGTATTCTAGGGTTTGAGCACCCTCTTGTGTGCTAGGTTTTTGGTGAAGGTATTTCTCTTGAAGAATATAGCAAAGGATTTTGGTTGGGTTTTCTTCCCTTGTTGAGAAGGGTTTCCCAAGATACTTCTTGTGTTCTTGTGCATGGTGTTTCTTCTTGTGATCTTGGTTGTTGCAACATTATTGGTTATGGTTAAGTACAATGCAGAAATGGAATGAACTTCATGCTTAACCTTGGTCATAGAAAAATCATCACTTGCAACATTACAAAATTTTCAAATAAAAGGGGAATATTCATTGTTGAATATGTATTCCTACCAAGAAATACTCCCTTTGAAATCAACAAGAAACACTCTATTTAAAAAATAAGAAGCTATATATTTAGACTAATTTCCTCCAAGTAGACCTCATGGCCGGAGAAAAAGACTTGTTGAAAAAAAATACTTCTTTTCCTATAGCATATTTCTTGTAGAGTCCTTGTATTGGTTTTCTTGCAACAATATTCCTATAAGTCAGAATTGAGTTCTTATGATAATAAGTTCAATCACAACAATATTTAAATCTTATAGCATTCAATTCATAGTTTTAGTCAAATTTTGGGTTCCATAGTAAGTTCAAGTTTCAGCTTCGAGTCCTTGAAATTCCTTCCAAGCTAATATTCAATTCAAAATCTCAGCAACAAATCGCTTCATCGGCATGATCAGAGGAAACATACAAAGTTTATGTTCCCTGCATCCAAACACCAAAGTAACAAAAGGTTACCAAAGGTAAAAACATTATTTAAATTTATGTCATTCGTTTCAAATAGGGAAATTTTGATATGTTGGCAACTATCGATGCATCTTGCTAACAATTTTCCCATATCCGTTAATATTTGAAAATCATGATTACTTTATGCCTTACTGTCAATCCAATTAAATTTCACCTTATCCATCTCATTTGATACCCACGATGCATGTTGAAACATCTTTCAAATTTTTCAAATTCTAACATCTTCATGTTATGGTTACTATTCACGTGCCTTCTATGTGGTTACACGATTTCTCTTCTTAACCATTTTTCCATATACGTTGGTTTTATAAGCCGATTTTTCCTATTGACATTTATTGAACACCATTAGTGGTAGATTATAACAGGAGAATGATACTTTTTTTGTACATAAATTGTATAAGAAGAGTTAGAGTATAAAGCTCCAAAATCGTAGACTTCAAATTAAAGTTAAAATACGGCAAGGGAAAAAGTCATACATAAATCTTCCACATCAAATTTAGATATTTTGGTTCATGCAACGACACAACCACATGAATAACCATGAGATCTATCTCAAGTTTTGGAAAGTTTGAAGATGTTTTTAGATTAATTTAGGGGACCGAATCATATTGGAATCTAGTTTTATCTATGACAATGATTGTGATAAATATGCAGGGTACTATGCATTGATAGATTCTGGACATCCTTCAATTAGTTTGACTCAAGTGCCTCTTGAAGTGATATAAAAATATTCATGAGGACATTCATCGCCATTGGTCAGGGGGAGATGTTGAACCCCAACTTTGAAATATTTTTTCACTGTAAGTACACTCTTTTTCCTCTTTTTTCCTCTATATTCAACATTTAACTATCCCTATCACTATATTACTCATGACTTTGACATATAATCATCCAAAGAGTTATATAAGGTAAACCATGCTCAATATCTATGAAATTCCTTTTCTTATTGAATATGTTTTTTATTGATAATGTTACTAGAATTCGTTCCTATAATCATAACATGCAAATCCAGTAATAGATTAGTTGTTGGCATATGTGAGTTTCTCTAGATCAGATTTGACCACTTGGGTTTTGATCGTAGGGTCCATGAGATGGTGTGTCTCCTCTTGAGTTAGTTCCATATCACACCAATATGGAACCAACTTCTAATCAACGCCCAAGTCAACAACATGCCAAAACGAGATTTTCCTGTCCTTTCAAACCAATTCTAAATTGATGGAGCTAATTCTACAAATCTCATATTGTGTAATGTTAGATATGATCAACAAACATTATATTTCTCTCAAATACTGACATGTGGAATTTTTCTCTTACTCTACAATTAGCGTTGAATTGTTGAAGCAATTCCCAGATCCATGCGAGGGAATTTCCTAATTTGGATTTAATGCTCCCTCCTTGTAATGTATTGATTACAAACATGGGGAATATGATAGTATTGAGGAGAGAAGTAGCAAAGTAATTTATCAATGATGATATTCACATCATCCTAACACAATATATTTGTTAGAGTCCACCGTCTTCCATTTCGATGAACACATTATTGAGGAAATGGAAGTACCTAACTACCCATGGGATGCAATGCACCATCGTTCATTTTTCCTAACACATGATGCTTTTCAAACCACTAAAAACACCAACATTTCTACGATGGAAACTAAAGACATTATTCCCCTTGGCATACATATTGGTTCAAGAACTCAATCACTTCCCCAGATGATTTTGAAGAGGGAAACAAGGAAAATTTTTATCCCACCATTAAGGTAGGCATTTCGATCAAACCTAACATGGTTGAAGAACTCATCCTCAATGTTTCATGTTCTGTTGAAGAAGTTATTTCTTACAAATCTCTTTTTAAAGAATATTGTGGCATTTTTTCTTATTCATATACTAAAATGTATAGCCTCAACCCCACCATTGTTGAACATTGAATCAATACATAGCCTGATATTGTGCGAGTTCGTCAAAACAAACTACCCATGCATACTTCAAAATCCATGGCTATCAAAGCTAAAATTGACAAATTATGTATTGTTGGATTCATATACCCCATTTCGTACACCTCATGGGTCTCTAATCCCATCCCCATTAACAAAACATAGGGGACCATACAATTTTGCGTCGACTTCAACAACCTCAACCAATCATGTCCCAAAGACAACTTCCATGTGCCTTTCATCGATCAAGTCATCAATGCCTATGCCATCTCTAAAGAACTGTCATTTATGGATGGATTTTCTAGCTACAACCAAATTCAAATCCGCCATGTATATTAGTATAAGACAACATTCATTACCCCTTGGGGCACCTTCTCATATTATGTCATCGCATTCAAACTCAAAAACATTGGAGCTACCTTTCAGCGAGCAATGACTTATTTCTTTCGCAACCTTTCCCACCTTATTCTCATATACTTGGATGATCTCACAGCTCGGTCCAAGAATTGGTCCCAACACCTTGAGGATATATGAATCATCTTCCAAAGATGTCATCAATACAACATTCCTTTAAACCCACTTAAGTGTGTTTTATTTGTTATTGTTGGGAGATTACTCATATTTATAATATCCCAATAGGGAATCATCATGGACCCCCTCAAATTCCAAGCCATCAGTTCTATCCACCCTTCAAAAATCTTGCACCAACTACAAATCCTTCAAGGAAAAGATAACTTCATGCATCTCTTTGTCCCTGATTATGCTACTTGCACGCATAACTTCTTATGCCTATTATGTAGAGACATCCCATTTAAATGGGATCAACAATCTCAACAATTGAGGAATTAAAAGAAACCCTTTACCAATCCCCTTTGATCAATCCCCCAAACTTTGACAAAGATTACATCCGATACCTTTTGGCCCCAGAGGTATCAATTGTAGGAGTCTTCATCCAACAATGTGAAGATGAATGCGAACATGGAATTTAATATCTTAGTAAAAACCTTTCAAGGCAACCTCTTGAGTGCAACCATGAAGAAATCATTTCGCTAGTTATGGTCTTTCCATTCTCAAATCTAGGCCACTAAATTTTTCTATGAACCACCAAAATCCTTGCAAACTCAAATACCATGCAATATTTACTCATTCGACGTCTAATCAACGAGAAATTATCCAATTGGATTGTGATTCCGCAGGAGTACGACTTATATTTCACAACTCCTAAAAGAAAGAAAGCACTAGCCCTTGTAAAATTTATTACTAATTTCCCCTTAGCCACTTCAAACACTCTAGTCAAAGAGAATTTCCCCAATGAACATTTATTCATCATTTCATCTAATGACCAATGATATGGTGACATTCTCATCTACTTGCACACCTAAAAATTTGGCCCACATCTCTCTCTTGAGATGATCATTGTCATATCCGCCACCAAGAACCATGTTATCTCCTTCTTGGAGATTTCCTATATCAAGGAGAATTGGATACTATCATTCGTCATTTTCTCACCCTTGATGAGGCAGAACGGGTCATAAACTATTTACACAATGGTGCTTGTGGTGGACACCTCTCTAGTATGTCCACTACCTAGAAAGTAATCAAGGTCAGTTACTTTTGGCCCACCCTCTTTCATGACTATATTCATGCAGTCAAGAGATGTACTAAGTGCCAAGTCTACAAGCACAAACCCCATGCCTCACTGGCACTTTTACACCTTGAAATTATAACTGGTCTCTTTTTCAAGTGGGGCATCAAATTCATGAAACGAAACCCTCCCTGTAGCAATGGCCACAAGTAAATTTTTATGGATTTCGACTATTTCACCAAATGGGATAAATCCATGCCTACCTTCAACAATACAATAGGCACAATTTCCCACTTCTTTTTAAACGATGTCATTTCCCTCTTTGGAGTTCCCTTACAATTAGTCTCATTCCATGGAAAACATTTTGAAAATGAATAATTTCCATATTTGTCCTTGCATTTAGGATTCACTCATGAGTTTGCTTCACCATACTACCCCTAGTCAAATGGTCAAGCAGAAGCCATAAAAAAAAATCTCAAAACTAAGTTGCAACAAATGGTGAATTAACATAAAACCAATTAGCACCGCATGCTTTATTTTTTCACTACGAGAATATTAGACAATGTTCAAAACCACTGATGGATTCACACCCTTCCTCCTCGTCCACGGAATAGAGGTATTATTACCCACAGAGTGCAAGATGCCAACACTACACACGACAGTCAAACTATTTCCCAACACCACCACTCTTGAGGAATGGCTCATTTCCCTATAGACTCTCGATGGAGACTAAATTTCCTCCTTGCAATACAATGAGGCTGCCAAAAATTGCTCTAAAGAGACCTTCGATCATAATTTCAGTCTTCGTTCCTTGAATGGGGGAAACTTATTCCTCATCTATGAAATCAACCATGATACCCTATTCCATGGAAAGTTTAAATCTCTCTGGCACAACCCTTTTTTCATCAAACACTTCATTTTCAAGGGAGCATACATCTGATCCGGATTATTTTCGGCATGAAATGAGAGCAGATATAGAATAAACAAATGCACAGCGATATCACATATATCCCATAATATAACATAAATGTATCAGATATGCAACCATAAACACAGATATACAGTAATACATGATTTCTATTAATGAAAGAAATGTACAGAGACTGTAAAAATACGGAGTGAAAGACTCGCTAGAATGGTGGCAGCTTATCTCTGAGAAGAGATGTGACGTTTACTCGCATTCACAAGAAGATGATTACAATGAGGCTCTGAAGGAATTTTTACAATAAACAAGAATGTCAAAAATCCCTAGGCATCCAAAAACCTAACCCTAGGAGATGAAGTGCCAAAAGTCGTGTGGGCCTCGTTTGGGTAAGTTAGTACATCAACTTCTCGGGGTCGTAACTTTTGCATACGATCTCTGTTTTAGGCGCATGATAGTCTGTTGGAAAGGTATTGTCGAGGAGATAAATTTTGAGGGATCAATCATGCTTTTGGATATCATTGAGAATATCGATCCCTAAAAACCTTCATTTAGGCCCTCAAAATGGCCTCGGAAGATAAAACTGTTAAAAATAGTAAAGTGCCAAAATTGCTAGAAAATTGTTTTGAGCCAGTTAGAAAAGGTGGGTGGCCACCGATATCCACCTGAATCAACCATCCCTCCTTAGGAAGAAATGTTCTCCATTGCATTGAGTGCCTGGGGGAGAGGGAAAAGAATTTTTTGAATCTGCATCTTGATGAGTTGCTTGCCTTGTTGGGGAAGTTCCGTTGCTTTTCTTGTTGAAGGTTGTCACG
Organism: Picea engelmannii; assembly: GCA_009831015.1. NCBI lineage: Eukaryota > Viridiplantae > Streptophyta > Pinopsida > Pinales > Pinaceae > Picea > Picea engelmannii. The sequence goes on from ML788721.1 coordinate 77,303, forward strand.
AACATGTGGTTGGAAGGGTTGGACCATTTTAAACATTATGGCTACATGAGGTGTCTGTGTGCAGAAGGAATCTTTACACTTTGTTGCAATCTTGTCGACCTGCTTCTGTTGGATATAAGGTGTTTGGGCCGAGGTTGTAGTGGTTGCAGTATCCTTCTATTCACCCTTTGAATAGGTTGTGAAGAAGATGAATTTTGTAGTATGAGATACTACCTTGTGGCATTGTTTAAGTGGAACAATAGTCGGAAATACCTCTGGTATTCTGTAGAGATGACCCCCTAGAGAAACAATGACACTATGTGGTCAAGACTCATAAACAACATGGCGTCTCCACATATATGGTTGGACCAAAAGAACATCACAGACATCTAGTGGGAAAACATCACATAATACCTCATCCTTGAAGGGTTGGATGCCATATGACAATAGACACTACTGGCTAACACGAAGATCGCGTCCTTGGCGAAGACACTCGATGTTGTATGGTTGCAGGTGTGGTGTTGTCGATAATCCCAATTGTTGTGGGTATGGTTCTTCTGGCTTTTTCTATCAACAATAAAATGTAGCAGGGTCCCCTTCACCCGCATCTATGAATGAAAAAGGCGTTCCCCCTCTTCAAGATCTGTTGGTTCTTCTATTTGAATTGTTGCGGTCGCGACAATAGCAGTGGGGTCTGTGTCAATGATCTGTCCTTTACCAGTATTTTCATAATCAGATTCTGAATCAGGGTTTGTCTCCTTGTCTTTGATCTCGGCCACCAATTACTATTTTGAGTGAAATTCATCGGTGTTGTGCCAGGGGCCTTTGTGGAAATCGCACCATTTTCCGATGTCCTTCTTTGTCTTCCCGTAACCCTTATTTTCTTGTGTCTTGGTCTGGTTTTCAGAAGACTATTTCTTAGGTTCGTCTTTTTCATACTTTGGTTGTTGTCGATTTGCAGACCCAAACTCCCGTTTGTTCTAGTGCTTAAATTTATGCTCAATTTTAACAACATATTGATATGCAGCACTAAGTGATGAGATGTCCAAAAAATCCATTTCATTTTGGATGTATCTGTGTAGATCCCCACGGTATTTCAGAACCAAATGTCGTTTGGAGTCTTTGATACCCATCTTGGTGTGCAAGGTATGGAAGGTATTGGTGAACTCTAAAACTTCTTGGCCCCTCTCTTACCATAGTGTGGTCCATCTCATGTACTGGTCCTCATAGTTTCCAACGGAGTAATATTGTTCCTTTACCGCATCCACAAACAAATCCCAAGTGGGCTCGGCCCCATATATTCTGGACTCCTCTGTGGAACTCTGCTCCCAGTAAGTTTCCCACCAATGTTTGAAATGGGGGAGAGATTTAAGGAGTGCGAAGCGGATCTTTTCTCTGACGGAAAATTTGTGAATAGAGAAATAACCTTCTAGCAGATTTAACCATTTGTCTAGGGCTTCTCCATCTATCTGTCCTTCAAAAACCGGAATATCAAAATTAACTTGTACGTTGAAAGGCTAGGTGCTTCCAAAGTGGCTGCTTGATGTAGATGTGTCTGTTTCTATCGGTAAGCGTTGAAGGATGTGGGAAACATTCTCCGTCATTTCGTCCCTCTGTCGCGTGAGATCTTGCTCAAGTAACAGACTGATAGGATCGTCTGCTCCATCATTTTTATTTTCTTCCACCATTAAGGGTTTCTTGGGTGTGAGAGAGTGATTTTCCTCAAGAGATACAAGCTCGAGACCCAACTTCCTATACTTGGACCTCATCGGGGACATGCACTAAAAAACGATCAAGAGCAGCCTACTCTGATACCACTGATCCGGATTATTTTCGACACGAAATGAGAGCAGAGATATAATAAATAAATGCACAGAGATATCGCAGATATCAAATAATATAACATAAATGTATCATAGATGCAACCATAAACACATATATATAGTCATACACGATTTCTATTGATGAAAGAAATGTACAGAGACTGTAAAAATACAGAGTGAAAGACTCGCTAGAATGGTGGCAGCTTATCTCTGAGAAGAGATGTGATAGCTACTCGCATTCACAAGAAGATGATTACAATGAGGCTCTGAAGTCCATTTGACAATAAATAGGAATTCCAAAAATCCCTAGGCATCCAAAAACCTAACCCTATGAGATGAAGCGGAAAACGTCATGTGGCCCCTTGTTTGGGTAAGTTAGTACATCAACTTCCCGGGGTCGTAACTTTTGCATACGATCTCTGTTATAGGTGCATGATATCCCATTGGAAAGGTATCATTGAGGAGATTCATTTTGGGGGCTCAATCATGCCTTTGGCTATCATTGAGAATCTCAATCCTAAAAAACCTTCATTTAGGCCCTCAAAATGGCCCCAGAAGTTAAAACTATTAAAAATAGTAAATTGCCAAAATTGCCAGAAAATTGTTTTGAGATAGTTGGAAAAGGTGGGTGGCCACCGATATCCACCTAGATCAATCCTCCCTCCTTAGGAATCAATGGTCTCCATTGCGTTGAGTGCCCTAGGGAGAGGGAAAAGCGTTTGTTGAATCTGCATCTTGATGAGCTTCTTGCCTTGTTGGGGAAGTTGCGTCGCTTTTCTTATTGAAGGTTGTCACAAACATGTGGCTGGAAGGGTTGGAACTTTTTAACCAGTCTGAATACATGAGGTGCCTGTGTGCAGAAGGAATATTTAAACTTTGCTATAATCTTGTCGACCTACTTCTTTTGGATAGAAGGTTTTTGGGTCGAGGATGTAGTGGTTGCAGTATCCTTCTGTTCACCCTTTGAACAAATTGTGAAGAAGTTGAATTTTGTAGTATGAGATACTACCTTGCGACACTATTTACGTGGAACAATAGTCAGAAATACCTATGGTATTCTGTAGAGATGACCCCCTAGAGAAACAATGACACTACGGGGTCAAGACTCATAAACAACATGGCGTCTCCACATATATGACTGGCCCAAAAGAACCTCACAGACATCTAGTGGGGAAACATCACATAATACCTCATCCTTGAAAGGATGGATGCCATATGACAATCGACATTTATGGCTGACATGGAGATCTCGTCCTGGGCAAAGCCACCCAATGTTGTATGGCTGCGGGTGTGGTGTTGTCGACAATCCCAACTATTTGACGACCTCTATTGAGATGAGGTTCTTATGGCTTCCACTATCAACAATAAAATTTAGTGGGGTCCCCTTCACCCACAACTGTGAATGATAAAGGCACTCCCCTTCTTCAGGATCTGTTGGTTCTTCTGGTTGATTTTTTTGTGGTCGCGAAAATAACAGTGGGGTCTGCATCAATGATCTATCATTTACCAGTATTTTCATAATCATATTCTGAATTAGGGTTGAGCTCCTTGTCTTTGATCTTGGTCACCAATGACTATTTTGAGAGACATTCATCGGTGTTGTGCCAGGGGATTTTGTGGAAATCGTACCATTTTTCGGTGTCCTTCTTTGTCTTCCCGTGACCCTTATTTTCCTGTGGCTTGGACTGGTTTTCGAGAGACTATTTTTTAGGGCCATCTTTGTCATACTTTGGTTGTTGTGGATTTGCAGACCCAAACTCCCGTTTGTTCTGGTGCTTAAATTTCTGCTCGATTTTAACAACATATCAATAAGAAGCACCCAGTGATGAGATTTCCAGAAAATCCATTTCAGTTTGGATGTATCTGTGTAAAACCCCACAGTATTTCAGAACCAAATATCATTCAGAGTCTTTGATACCCAGCTTGGTGTGCAAGGTATGGAAGGTATTGATGAACTATGAAACTTATTGGCCCCTCTCTTGCCACAGTGTGGTTTGTCTCATGTATTGGTCCTCATAGTTCCCAACAGGGTAATAATATTCCTTTACCACATCCAGAAAAAAATCCCAAGTGGACTGAGCCCCATATGTTGGAGTTACTTCATACACACCTAAGATTTATTTTTATTAAGGTTTTTACTTGTTTATTATTCATAATTAGTCATTATCTATGTTGGAATATTGATTGTTGTCATTGATGTCAACCCTAGTCATGGGTTTTGGACCACAAGATTGAAAAAGGTATTTGGACATGAAGGAAAATGCACATGAATATACAACACCCATGAATGGATAGTATACATCATGCTATTTCCAGTGGTATGTGGCATGTCACATGGATCCTCATGGTTGAGGAGAAATGAATTTTTGAAGATGACAAAGTGAATTGAAAAAGGAAGTACATGTAGGCCCTG
>ML788721.1:87663-100152 GCA_009831015.1 Picea engelmannii
TGACACTTCAGTTTGACTAGTTGAGTTGAGTTTAGATGTTGCATTGGTTTTGTCACCATGAAAAATTGGGATCATCACCAACTCACTACTCTTTGTTCAGTCAGTTAACTGAAGACTAGTTGACTAGTTAACTCAGCTAGGTGCCAGTTCAGCCCCGTAACTGCCTGAGAGACTAGACTAGGTGGCAATTTACTCTTGTAACTGCTAGTGTGTGTCCAGTTCACTCTAGACCACCACTATGGCTCATTATTTACTCATTTATCCTATATATATTGCAAATTATTCACTCTTTGAGTGTGGAATACGGTTAATGAGAATTCTTCCATTCTTTCTATCTTGCTTTTTCTTTCTTAATTTCTCTCTGCAAGTGTGTGTAGTATTTTCTAGATAGATCTATTTTGTGCAGGTTCAACACATTTAAATGGTATCAGAGTTGATGGACTGCTAAGAAAAATCTACACCAAATAATTTTTTGCAGGTACAAAAGATTGAAGACAACAAAAAGATGGATTATTCGCCGGAAATACTTCTCATGCCTCATAACTATTTGGAATGGAAGCCAAAAAAATTTCTTCTACTAAGATGCAAAGGATTATACCAAATTACTATGGCAATGGAAGTAGAGCCTAATTCTATCCATGAGAAAAATGACTTTCTCAATAGACAAGATATGGCTATAGGAAGTATCAACATGTCTGTTTCTCTCGAACTTTTCCATGAAGTATATGAAGAATGACAAGGATTAACTCCAAATGAATTATGGACCATATTGGAGGTTCTATTTGGGAATAAAGAATATTGTGAATATTTCATGTAGGAGGTCGAACATATAAAGCCAGAAGAGAAGGCATCAGAAGATCAAGCCTCTTATTACGAAGAGACTTCTATAAAAGTATTTGTAGAAATTTGTATTCCAATAATTGAGGATGACGTCTACTCCATTTCAGATTTATTTTTTGAATTTCATGTGGAAGATATATGGAATGCATCTCAGAAGTCACATGAAGACACTTTTGCATGCACCATGCATGCATCTCAGGAGTCGAAAAGGGAGCCGTGCACATCAGACGCCATTCTGATATTTTCTGAGAAAAAATTGCAGAAACAAATTGGATATTTGAATTCCTCTTAGGAAAATATCAAATTTCAAAAAAACAAATCATCCGAAACAGAGTCTGGAGAGTGAAGTTATGATCATTTTAAAATTAACAAAATTTCAATATTTTTCTAGAAATGGTCTCACAGTTTTCAAAGTTTCATCCAAACTTTATTTGGATATTATTCATTACAAGAAGATAAAGTGGATATGTGTGGAAATATCAATGATGCATATACTTTATCAGATCTGTGCAGACATCTACATCTTCAAAAAAATCTTCAAAGAGCACAAATGTGCATAGTTGCGAGGTCTTCTTGGAGTGAAGGATATGGTTGGTTAGCAATTGCCTTTTGTTACTTCTCATTTTTTATTTTATGCATTGTAATTTGAGGGGGATTTTGTTCCCATGAGGTTTTCCCTCTTTCCTCATTGAGTTTAGTGTATCTTTTGTATTTGGGTACCTAACATGGCCTCGTAGCCGGGACCCATTCTTTATTTTCACCATAGTGATGTTTAGGGGGAGTGTTGGAGTTACTTCACACACACCTAGGATTTATTTTTCCTAAGGTTTTTACTTGTTTATTAGTCATAATTAGTCATTATCTAGTCTCCTATATTTTAGGGGAGAATATTCCACCTGGAGAATATTCTCTTTTAGTTGACACTTCAGTTTGACTAGTTGAGTTGATTTTAGATGTTGCATTGGTTTTGTCACCATGCAACATTGGGATCATCACCAACTCACTACTCTTTGTTCATTCAGTTAACTGAAGACTAGTTGACTAGTTAACTCAGCGAGGTGGCAATTCACTCCTGTAACTGCCTGAGAGACTAGAATAGGTGGCAGTTTACTCTCGTAATTGTTGGTGTGTGTCTAGTTCACTCTAGACCACCACTATGGCTCATTAGTTACTAATTTATACTATATATATTGTAAATTATTCACTCTTTGAGTGTGGAGTATGGTTAATGAGAATTATTCCATTCTTTCTATCTTGCTTCTTCTTTCTTAATTTCTCTCTGCAAATGTGTGTAGTATTTTCTAGCTAGATCTATTATGTGTAGGTTCAACACATTTACACCACATATTTCAGACTCCTTTGTGGAACTCTGCTCCTAGTAGGTTTCCCACCAATGTTTCAAATGGGGGAGAGATTTAAAGAGTGCAAAGCTAATCTTTTCTCTGTCGGAAAATTTGTGAGCAGAGAAATAACCTTCTAGCAGATTTAACCATTTGTCTAGGGCTTCTTCATCTATCTATCCTTCAAATATAGGAATATCAAAATTAACTTGTACCTTGAAAGGAGAGGTTCTTCCAAAGTGGCCACTTGATGAAGATGTGCCTGTTTCTATCGGCAGACATTGAAGGATGTGAGAAAAATTCTCCATCATTTCGTCCCTCTGTCATGTGAAAGACCCAACTTCCTATACTCAGACCTCGTCGGGGACATGCACTGAAAAATGATCAAGAGCAGCCTACTTTGATACTACTGATCCAGATTATTTTCGGCACGAAATGAGAGCGGAGATATAATAAAGAAATGCACAGATATATCACAAATATCCAATAATATAACATAAATGTATCATAGATGAAACCGTAAACACAGATATACAGTAATACACAATTTATATTAATGAAAGAAATGTACAGAGACTATAAAAATACAGAGTCAAAGACTTGCTAGAATGGTGGCAGCTTATCTCTGAGAAGCGATGTGACAGCTACTTGCATTCGCAAGAAGATGATTACAATGAGGCTTTGAAGAACTTTTATAATAAATATGAATGTCAAAAATCCCTAGGCATCCAAAAACCTAACCCTAGGAGATGAAGTGCCAAAATTCATGTGGGACCCGTTTGGGTAAGTTAGTAGATCAACTTCCCGGGAACGTAACTTTTCCATACGATCTTCGTTTTAAGCGCATGATAGCTCGTTGGAAAGGTATCATCGAGGAGATTCATTTTGGGGGCTCAATCATGCCTTTGGTTATTATTGAGAATATCAATCCCAAAAATCCTTCATTTAGGCCCTCAAAATGGCCTCGAAATTTAAAAGTGCTAAAAATAGTAAATTGCCAAAATTGCCAGAAAATTGTTTTGAGCCAGTTGGAAAAGGTGGGTGGCCACCAATATACACCTGGATCAATCCTCCCTCTTTAGGAAGAAATGGTCTCCATTTCGTTGAGTGCCCAGGGGAGAGGGAAAAGCGTTTGTTGAATCTGCATGTTGATGAGTTGCTTACCTTGTTGGGGAAGTTACGCTTCTTTGCTTGTTGAAGGTTGTCACAAACATGTGGCTAGAAGGGTTGGACATTTTTAACCAATCTGGCTACATGAAGTGCCTGTGTGCAAAAGAAATCTTTACACTTTGTTGCAATCTTGTCAACCCGCTTTTGCTCAAGGCTGTAGTGGTTGTAGTATCCTTCTATTCACCCTTTGAACATATTGTGAAGAAGCTGAATTTTGTAGTATGAGATACTACCTTGCAGCACTGTTTAGGTGGAACAATAGTCATAACTACCTCTGGTATTCTTTAGAGATGAACCCCTAGAGAAACAATGACACTGCGAGGTCGAGACTCATAAACAACATGGTGTCTCCACATATATGGTTGGCCCAAAAGAACATCACATACATCTAGTGGGGAAACATCACATACTACCTCATCCTTGAAGGGATGGATGCCATATGACAATCGACACTGCTAGCTGACACAGAGATCTCATCCTTGGCAAAGCCACCCGATGTTGTATGGCTACGAGTGTGGTGTTGTCGACAATCCCAACTGTTTTACGAACTCTGCTAAGATGAGGTTCTTCTAGCTTCTTCTATCAACAATTCAATGCAGCGAGGTCCCCTTCACCCAAATCTGTGAATGAAAAAGGCGCTCCCCCTCTTCAAGATCTGTTGGTTCTTCTAGTTGAATTGTTGCGGTCGCAACAATAGTAGTGGGGTCTGCGTCAATGATCTATCATTTACCAGTATTTTAAGAATTAGATTATGAATCATGGTTTGGCTCCTTGTCTTTGATATCGACCACCAATGACTATTTTGAGCGACATTCATCAGTGTTGTGCCAGGGGAGTTTGTGGAAATCACACCATTTTCTGGTGTCCTTCTTTGTCTTCCCATGACCCTTCTTTTCCTTTGGCTTGGACTGGTTTTTGGGAGAGTGCTTTTTAGGGTCGTCTTTGTTATACTTTGGTTGTTGTGGATTTGCAGACCCAAACTCCCATTTGTTCTCATGCTTAAATTTCCGCTCAATTTTAACAACATATCAATAAGCAACACCGAGTGATGAGATGTCCTAAAAATACATTTCAGTTTGGATGTATCTGTGTAGAGCCCCACAGTATTTCAAAACCAATTTTCATTTGGATTCTTTGATACCAAGATTGGTGTGCAAGGTATGGAAGGTATTGGTGAACTCTGAAAAGGCTTGGCCCCTCTCTTGTTGTAGTGTGGTCCATCTCATGTGTTGGTCCTCATAGTTGCCAACAGGGTAATATTGTTCCTTTACCACATCCACAAAAAAATCCCAAGTGGGCTCAACCCCAATATATTCCAGACTCCTCTGTGGAACTCTTCTCCTAGTAAGTTTCCCACCAATGTTTGACATGGGGGAGAGATTTAAGGAGTGTGAATTTGATCTTTTCTCCATCGGAAAATTTGTGAACAAAGAAATAACCTTCTAGCAGATTTAACCATTTGTCTAGGGCTTATGTATCTATCTGTCCTTCAAATACAGGAATATCAAAATTAACTTGTACCTTGAAAGGAGAGTTGCTTGCAAAGTGGCCACTTGATGAAGATGTGCCTATTGCTATAGGCACGCATTGAAGGATGTGGAAAAATTTCTCCATCATTTTGTCCCTCTGTCGCATGAGAGCTTTCTCAAGCAACAGACTGATAGGATCGTCTGCTCCGTCATTTTTCTTTTCTTCTGCCATTGAGGGTTTCTTGGGTGTGCGAGAGATATTTTCCTCAAGAGAGACAAGCTTGAGAACCAACTTTCTATACACATACCTTGTTGGGGACATGCATTGAATAACGATCAAGAGTAGCCTGCTTTGATACCACTGTTCTGGATTATTTTCGGCATGAAATGAGAGCGGAGATATAATAAAGAAATGCATAGAGATATCATAGATATCCAATAATATAACATAAATGTATCATAGATGCAACCATAAACAAATATATACAATAATACACGATTTTTATTAATGAAATAAATGTACAGAGACTATAAACTACAAAGTGAAAGACTCGCTAGAATGGTGGCAGCTTATCTCCGAGAAGAGATGGAATGGCTACTCGCATTCACAAGAAGATGATTACAATGAGGTTCTGAAGGCCTTTTTACAATAAAAATGAATGTCAAAAATCCCTAGGCATCCAAAAACCTAACCCTAGGAGATGAAGCGCCAAAATTCATGTGGGCCCCATTTGGGTAAGTTTGTACATCAACTTCTCGGGGTCGTAACTTTTGCATACGATCTTCGTTTTAGGCGCATGATAGCCCGTTGGAAAGGTATCGTTGAGGAGATTAATTTTGGGGGCTCAATAATTCCTTTGCTATCAATGAGAATGTCAATCCCGAAAAACCTTCATTTAGGCCCTCAAAATAGCCCCAAAAGTTAAAACTGTTAAAAATAGTAAATTGCCAAAATTGCCAGAAAATTGCTTTGAGCTAGTTGGAAAAGGTGGGTGGCCACCAATATACACCTGGATCAATCCTCCCACCTTAGGAAGCAATGGTATCCATTGCGTTGAGTTCCCGGGGGAGAGGGAAAATCATTTGTTGAATCTGCATCTTGATGAGTTGCTTTCCTTGTTGAGGAAGTTGCACTGCTTTGCTTGTTGAAGGTTGTCACGAACATGTGGCTGGAATTTTTGGAACTTTTTAACCAGTCTGGCTACATGAGGTGCATGTGTGTAGAAGGAATATTTACACTTTGCTGCAATCTTGTCGACCTGCTTCTATTGGATAGAAGGTGTTTGGGCCAAGGTTTTAGTGGTTGTAGTATCCTTTTGTTCACCCTTTGAACAGATTGTGAAAAAGATGATTTTTGTAGTATGAGATACCATGTTGCGGAACTGTTTAGGTGGAACAATAGTTGGAACTACCTCTGGTATTCTGTAGAGATGACCCCCTAGAGAAACAATGACACTGCAGGGTCGAGACTCATAAACAACATGGCGTCTCCACATATATGGTTGGACAAAAAGAACATCACAGACATCTAGTGGGGCAACATCACATAATACCTCATCCTTGAAGGGATGGATGCCATATGACAATCGACATTGCTGGCTGACACAGAGATCTCATCTTTGGCAAAGCCACCCGACGTTGTATGGTTTCAGGTGTGGTGTTTTCGACAATCCCAACTATTTGATGACCTCTAAGATGAGATTCTTTTGGCTTCCGCTATCAACAATAAAATGAAGCGGGGTCCCCTTCACCCACATATGTGAATGAAAAAGGTGCTCCCCGTCTTCAGGATCTGTTGGTTCTTCTAGTTGAATTGTTGTGGTCACGACAATAGCAGTGGGGTCTGCATCAATGATCTGTCCTTTACCAATATTTTTAGAATCATATTTTGAATCAGGGTTCGACTCCTTGTCTTTGATCTCGGCCACCAATGACTGTTTTGAGCGACATTCATTGGTGTTGTTCCAGGGGATTTTGTGGATCTTGGCCACCAAAGACAGACAAGCTCGAGACCCAACTTTCTATACTCGTACCTCATCGGGGACATGCACTGAAAAGCGATCAAGAGCAACCTACTCTGATACCACTGATCTAGATTATTTTCGGCACGAAATGAGAGCAGATATATAATAAAGAAATACACAGAGATATCATAGATATCCAATAATATAACATAAATGTATCATAAATGCAACCATAAACACAGATATACAGTGATACACAATTTCTATTAATGAAAGAAATGTACAGAGACTATAAAAATACAGAGTGAAAGACTCGTTGAATGGTGGCAGCTTATCTCTTAGAAGAGATGTGACGGCTACTCGTATTCGCAAGAAGATGATTACAATGAGGCTCTAAAGGCCTTTTTACAATAAATAGGAATGCCAAAAATCCCTAAGCATCCAAAAACCTAACCCTAGGAGATGAAGTGCCAAAAGTCATGTGGGCCCCATTTGGGTAAGTTAGTACATCAACTTCTCAGGGTCGTAACTTTTGCATACGATCTCCGTTTTAGGCGCATGATAGCCCATTGGAAAGGTATCTTCAAGGAGATTCATTTTGGGGGCTCAATAATTCCTTTTCTATCAATGAGAATCTCTATCCTAAAAAACCTTCATTTAGGCCCTCAAAATGGCCCCAGAAGTTAAAACTGCTAAAAATAGTAAATTGCCAAAATTGCTAGAAAACTGTTTTGAGCTAGTTGGAAAAGGTGGGTGGCCATCAATATACACCTGGATCAATCCTCCCTCCTTAGGAATCAATGGTATCCATTGCGTTGAGTGCCCGAGGGAGAGGGAAAATCATTTGTTGAATCTACATCTTGATGAGTTGCTTGCCTTGTTGAGGAAGTTGCACTGCTTTGCTTGTTGAAGGTTGTCACGAACATGTGGCTGGAATTTTTGGACCCTTTTAACCAATCTGGCTACATGAGGTGTGTGTGTGCAGAAGGAATATTTACACTTTGCTGCAATTTTGTCGACCTTCTTCTGTTGAATAAAAGGTGTTTGGGCCAAGCCTATAGTGGTTGCAATATCCTTTTGTTCACCCTTTGAACAGATTGTGAAAAAGATGAATTTTGTAGTATGAGATACTACGTTGCGGAACTATTTAGGTGGAACAATAGTCAGAACTACCTCTGGTATTCTGTAGATATGACCCCCTAGAGAAACAATGACACTGCAGGGTCGAGACTCATAAACAACATGGCGTATCCACATATATGGCTAGCCCAAAAGAACATCACAGACATCTAGTGGGGCAACATCACATAATACCTCATCCTTGAAGGGATGGATGCCATATGACAATCGACACTGCTGGCTGACATGGAGATCTCGTCTTTGGCAAAGCCACCCGACGTTGTATGGTTGTGGGTGTGGTGTTTTCGACAATCCCAACTGTTTGATGACCTCTGCTAAGATGAGATTCTTCCGGCTTCCGCTATCAACAATAAAATGCAGCGAGGTCCCCTTCACCCACATCTGTGAATGAAAAAGGTGCTCCCCCTCTTCAGGATCTGTTGGTTCTTTTGGTTGAATTGTTGTGGTCATGAAAATAGCAGTGGGGTCCGCGTCAATAATCTGTCCTTAACCAGTATTTTTAGAATCAGATTTTGAATAGGGTTCGGCTCCTTGTCGTTGATCTCGGCCACCAATGAATGTTTTGAGCGACATTCATCGGTGTTGTTCCAGGGGATTTTGTAGATCTCGGCCACCAAAGAGAGACAATATCGAGACCCAACTTTCTATACTCGTACCTCGTTGGGGACATGCACTGAAAAACAATCAAGAGAAACCTGCTCTGATACCACTGATCTGGATTATTTTCAGCATGAAATGAGAGCAGAGATATAATAAAGAAATGCATAGAGATAACGTAGATATTAAATAATATAACATAAATGTATCATAAATGCAACGATAAACACAGATATACAGTAATACACAATTTCTATTAATGAAAGAAATGTATAGAGACTGTAAAAATACAGAGTGAAAGACTCGTTGAATGGTGGCAACTTATCTCTTAGAAGAGATGTGATGGCTACTCACATTCGCAAGAAGATGATTACAATGGGGCTCTGAAGGACTTTTCAGAATAAACAGGGATGCCAAAAATCCCCATGCATCCAAAAACCTAACCCTAGGAGATGAATCACCCAAAGTCATGTGGGCCCCGTTTGGGTAAGTTAGTACATCAACTTCCAGGGGTCGTAACTTTTGCATACGATCTCCGTTTTAGGCACATGATAGTCCATTGGAAAGGTATCATTGACGAGATGCATTTTGGGGCATCAATAATTCCTTTGGATATCATTAAGAATCTCGATCCCGAAAAACCTTCATTTAGGCCCTCAAAATGGCCACGGAAGTTAAAACTATTAAAAATAGTAAATTGCCAAAATTACCAGAAAACTATTTTGAGCCAGTTGGAAAAGATGTGTGGCCACCAATATCCACCTGGATCATCATCCTTTCTCTTCTCGAAGGATCTTTTCTCAAGGACCCTATGAATGGGTTATACATGAAGAGGTTTTACCCATAAAACTCACCAAACTATTTTGAAGGGTCGCTTCAATGTACATATCATGTTCATTGTTATATCACCTGTATATTTTTTTTTATCTTATTTCACATCCTAATTCCCTTCATATTTTATTTTTTTTGTACTTTCTTTCTTTATCAAATGAACGATTCTATAGTCTATGACATTGTCTATATCGATGGTGCTAGTCAATGGACTCAGAATCTCATATCGACATCTTTGGCCATTTACACCAAGTAGAATATGTTGTTATGATCTGTCTTTTGGCTCGTGTTGTTCACCTTCACATTTGTCACCTTAGGGTGTTCCTGGGTTCTTAGATCATTGTATTTCAGTTAAATAATGTATATCACATGCCCAATCATTTCTTATTGAGAAAGTACCTGGAAGTTAGACTTCTATCCCAAAATTTTGAATCCATTACATTCAAACACATTCCTAGAAGTCAAAACCAAGTTGCAGACCATGTTGCTAATGATATTCTAGATTGGTGTTTATCATATTAAATCAATTCATTGTTTCTCACAATCATACATACATTCATTAGAGATTCATTCACAAACACATAAATACACCAGAAAATGAGACACCATATATATATAGTACTCAATTTCAAAAAATGGGGTACAATACAAAGGGCCAACCCTCACTACACACTACATTCAAGGTCAAAAATAAAATAAAAAATGGGGGGATTTTCCCCTATACAAGTATCATAAAAAAAATATCGGCCATACATATCACAGAGCACCTATGGTGCCTCCAACTCAAACAATCCACCAGTAGTGGGCATTGCTAGTGGTCCCTCTATTAGTGTTCCTCTGGTAGGTGGTTCTCCTCTAGCCAATAGTACACCACTAGTGGGTGGTCCCAAATTTCCTTTGAAGGAGACACCAAGAATTACAGCTTGTCTCATGATTGGTCAACACTGAAGGATAAATCCTCCACACATAGCTCAAGGACCTACTCATCCTGGCCCTAAATCCAACGTGCATTAGCTACACCCTCCAGTACTCAGTCCAAGTGTCCATGAAAACCATCAATATACCTCTACAGATCTTGGTCACATCCTGGTGGGGCATGTGAAGGCCCTAGCCACACATCATCTCGATGTTGTTGTTTTCCATCTCTAGCCTTGCACTCAAGGGCCTTAGTCGCATGATCACATACAACGCCTTCCTCATGTCCTCACAACCCAATATCTGCAAACAGAAACATGGTTACTCATCACTAATATGTCACAAAATATTACATAAATCATACAACCATACAGCAAGAAATGAAACATTCTCACCTTATCGATCCCAATCCTCCCCGGAAGGAAGGATCATATCGAGATCATTTCAGTAATCCATGTCGATATATGGGTACTACAAAATGATCTGGGGGGTTCACAACTAGAACCCATAAAACCTCTCATTAAAGAAGTTCCCTCCAGGGCCACCACCCTATCACACCAGTATCCTGGCCCACCACCTCAAGCACAGCCACCTCACTAGTATAGGGTCAAAAATTAGTTGTGGTCGTAGGTGTATGACTCGCTCCATGAAGAAAATATAGACGATGGAACCATAAGCAAAATCACCACCCCTTCCTCCACCATAGCGATAAAATTGTTCCCCCATGCACTCTCTCATCAGGCCTTCCCACGTAAACTCCTGACCATTGAGCACTTGCTCCAAAATCCCCATGTGTTCTCTAGAGATACGTTGGGGTGATAAGGATCCATAAATACTTACGACTAGAAAATCCACTACCCATGTAAGAAAGGAATTAGTCCAATTCATTCGGATTTCCCATCCCGCCACAACATCCTGGGAAACACAGTGGAGGGATAATATATGATGAAAAGTCTCCCCTGCCACCAATCGAGAATGTACCTCAAGGGGAATTCCCCTAATGGAGAATCCAATAAGAAATTAAATGTTAGTCTTCACTGAAAACCTCACGTCCTGACCATGAACCAAATATAGTTGGTGATATTCATGCCACATATCCACTAGAAAGTTCATAAGATCCTCATGTGATCACATCGGGGCACAATCAAAGAATTTTAGCAAGCCGAAGCTAGGTAGTTGAAAAGTATCCTGATGTCATTATCCACCTATGTACAAAGGAACTCCTAATCACGCTCTTGATAGTGCACATGTATGTTTCCTATCCATGTGAAAATCACACCCTCGACCACCAAAGAAATCATGTTAGATTGTCATCTAAGAAAAACATATAAAAAAAACCCATCAAAATCTTGTGCGCCAATAGCCCATCTGTTAGGAAAATAGGTGCTAAATGACATAGATGTTTTCCAAATAGTTGTGTTGCTCAAAGAGAATTCTCCAACTACAGTTGCATGGACAACTATGCACCTTTCCATTAATTATTTTTGTTGTTCGATGTGCCTGTTATTCTAATAGATGCATCAAACAACATGGGAGATAGCCTACGAGTCACATTGATTTCGTCACAAATGAAAATCCATCACCTATTGATCCAGGATATTTTCATCGAGTGACTTATAAATAATTGCACTAAATGAGCATAGACTAAAGTGCACCATTAAAGAAGGAAAATCTCAATAATGAAGAGACATAAGCATCAAATATGAAGACAAAAACTTGATAATGAAGTTTGTCCTTGGTGAACTACATCTTCGGGTCCTCCTCTCAAATGGGTAGGCTTTTTCATTAACTTAACAAAAGAATTTGGAAAAATACATCAATATAACTCATTCTGAAATCAAGCTGCAGAAGTATTGCTTATATCAGAAAACATACAACACAACTAAATTTGTGGCATCGAATTACCCAAAAAAAACTGTCTCCACGCCTCGATCTGACTCTGGCACTCCCAAGCCCAAGAATAATTTTGTCTCGGTTTTCATATCGTGCAACCTGCAATAAATGTTGATGTACCCTGCCTTAAAATACGTGCTCAACCCACCCAAGTGCACCTCCTCCCAGCACTAGGCGAATGCAGCTTTAAGTAATTAAATGGGCATTGTTTACAATGCTGGGCCATGGCATGTTGTTTAGTGCGCATATATTAAGGCGTTAATAAGGTGGGAGGTCTCGGGGTCAAGCTTGCGGGCCTCCGCTTTTTCCTTGAATGTTGTAACTTATATA
>ML788721.1:100245-126968 GCA_009831015.1 Picea engelmannii
ACTACTTTGGCGATGGTTCTATCCGGTGGTTGGTTACCATATTTGGTGGGGTCCCGCCAAATTTGGTGGACCCACCAAATCTTGTTTTTTTTTTTAATTTCGATCACGGGTTGTCATTGGGCATTTTCCTTAGGCCACATGGTAGCCACCTATTGGACCACATCAACCACTATATCGTCATCTTGCCACATCACTATATGGATTCCACTTTAGCTACCAACTCAACCTGTCACGTCATCCTACCACGTTAGAGCCACGTCACTATACGAAATGTACAGACTGCCATGTGGTGAAATATTATTGATCCACAGAATGGCCCAGAAATGCCAAATATGGGTGACACATCATAGCATCTAGTACTGCCATGTCACCATGTCGACATCAGACTGATGTCAACATGACACGTGTCACATCCTGCTCATGACACGTGTCACATCCTTCTTATGCCATGTATGTTGTACGGATGTTTATGTCATCTGTACTGATGTTGACATCAACAGTACGGATTTTGACTCACCCCCCTGGGAACTGGGCTAGGCTGACCAAAATTTGACTACGAATATATTTCGATCCATAAGTCAGTTTGATGAGACATTTGTGTCGTTGGAAATATTGTGATGCACTCTTCCCAATGGTGTCATTTTTACTGAGTTGTGAGAACTTTGAATTTTTCCCCTTTCTCTATCTGCTAAGGCCATTTTGAGTGTCTTGAGTTGCTTCTGAAAGTTCTGATTTGTTCTTAGTCTTCTCTGGATCCTTTTTGGATCACGCCTTCCCACTGAGAGCTTTTAGGACCACCAAAATCTTTCATCAATCAACATATAAGTGAGGGAAGAGTTCCCTCACCTTTTCCTTCTCAATCCACTTTTCCTTGCTTGGATGTGTGCCCTTTAAGCCTACTCGAAGATAATCAACATAACCCCTGTGTGAATTACTCGTCTTGCTATCGAGGATGATATCTTCCTTTAACTCATCCAAGTACTTAGGAGCAAATTCATCAACTAAAGGTATTGAAACTTCCTCATCTTGATCCATGATCATGGGAGTCTAAAAAGGTTTCAATTTCTCTACATTTACAACAGAGTAAATCTGCATATAAGTTGGAAGATCAAGACGAAAAGCATTGGTACCACTTTTATCCAAGATATTGAAGGGTCTGTAATGAATGCGCTTGATTTTCTTGCCTTCACCTTTCAATCTCTCCTTGTTTATGTGAATCCATGCCCAGTCTCCAACCTAGAACTGATGATCAACCATGTGCTTGTCATGCCAATCTTTATACTGTGCTTGACTTTTCTCCAATTGTTCCTTGACTCCTTGGTGCACTTGTTGGATCCTCTGGAGGAACTTCCGGGCTCTGTCCTCTTTTATTTCTTCATTTGCATCGACATATATCCCATACATCAAGTCCAAAGTAACTTTAGGTAGGTACCCAAAACATGTCTCAAAAGGAGAAATCTGAGTGGAGGAATGTAAGGCTCGGTTGTAAGCATGTTGTACATAGGGTGTATGTTCATCCCATAACTTGGGATGTTTGTTGCAATATCCTCGAAGAAAAAGTACCATTATTCAGTTTACAACCTCTGTCTGTCCGTCGGTCTATGGATGGAAAGCAGTGCTCCTCTTCAATTTGGTGTCCATCATTCTCCACAAGATTGTCCAAAAATCCCTAAGGAATCGAGTATCTCGATCCAAGATAATGGGTGTGGGTAACCCAAAGTGAACCCAAACATACTAAAATAAGATATTAGCAGTCTGCTCAGTAATGATCTTCTTTTTACATGGCATCAAGATACACATCTTGCTGAACATATCCACTACAACATACAAATAGTCATGACCCCCTTTTGACATTGGTAAACCCCCTACAAAATCCATGGAGATACTTTCCCATGGATGGGATGGAACATGAAGTGGTGAGTATAGCCCCGGTTTTCTATTAATGGGCTTGCAAGTAGAACATGTCACACACCCCTTTACATATTTAGTTACAATTGCTTTCATTTGAGGCCAGTAACAAAACCTATGAAAATGAGTCATAGTTTCTCCTACCCCAAAATGCCCAGACACAAGATAAGTGTGAGCTTCTCGTATTACATGGACTCATTCACTTATAGGAATACATAGCTTTCCAAGATGGTAGAGTAGTTTTCCCTACAGACAATAGTTCTCTACCTATGCATCATGGGTTAGCTTCTCATATACTTATTTAAAATCTTCATCAATGGCATATTGTTCCACATAGCTATCATGAGATAAAGAAGTATTCTTCAAAATAATAGAAGCAACAATAGGAGGTCTAGAAAGCATATTACCTACTTTGTTACTTGTACCCTTTTTGTACTTGATTACCAAATGAAATTGTTGTAGGAAACCCATCCATCTCTAGTGTCGAGATTGTGGCAGTTTGGTCTGTGCTTGGAGATACTGTAAGGGTTGGTGATCTATATGTATGATTGTTTCTTTCCCTAACAAGTAGTGTTTCCATTTCTTTACTCTTTGAATTAATACATACAACTCTTTATCATATGTAGGATAGTTAACAACAACTTGGTTAAAAGTTTCATAGTGGTAACAGATAGGCTTACAATATTGCATCAATACTACACCCATGGCGTATTCGCTGGCATATGTTTTGATCTCAAAAGGTTGTTGAAGATTCAGCAGTGCTAATACGAGTGTGGTATTGATCTTCTCCTTCAAAGTGTCAAAAGAGTTATGTTGCTTTCCTTCCCGCTGAAAAGTGTTCTTCACACTCATTAAGGCATGCAAAGGATTTTCTATAAAGGAGAAGTTTGAAATGAACCTCCCTCAATATTGAACTTCACCTAAGAAGCTTTGGACCTTGGTTACACTTTTTGGCTCAGGCCAATTTACAATTACATCAATCTTGGAATGATCAATTTTTAATTGTCCTCCTCCTACAATATGACCTAAGTATACAAGTGCAGTCTTGCCAAATTCATTTTATATAAAACTTTTCCCTTTGAAAAGTATCCAATACTTGTTTTACATGCCTCACATGTTCATCCCAAGTCCTGCTAAAAATAAGAATGTCATCTAAATATACAATCACAAAATCATCTAGGAAAGGCTTGAATACATCATTCATAACACACATGAAAGTTGCCATAGAATTACAAAGGCCAAACAACATAAATAACCACTCAAACAATCCATTTTTGGTTTTAAAGGTAGTCTTCCATGCATCTTGTTCTGCAACCCTCATTTGATGGTATCCACTGCGCAAATCCAACTTAGTGAAATAAACAACATTCTTTAACCGATCAAGTAAATCATCCATACGAGGAAGAGAGTATCGATTTTTCACCATGATTTTATTTAAGGCCCGATAATTGACAAACATTTGCCATGTGCCATCTTTCTTTGGCACCATCACGATCGGAGAGCCATAAGGAGATGAACTGGACCTGATGACCCCTTGATCCAATAAGCCTTGTACTTTCTTATTGATCTCTGTCATCTCCACAACTGACATCTTGTACATGCCCACATTAAGAAGAGGAGAATCCTGCTAAAGATCTATCTCATGTTGGATTTCCCTCTTAGGAGGTAATCCATCTAGTTCCTGGAAAATATCATCATACTTAGAAGCAATATCAATTAATTATTTCTTATGAGAAGGATCACATCCTTGGAAAGTGTCGGATGTCCCGACATCTTTCTCTCTTACGACCATGAATACATATCTCTTATTAGTGTTTATGAGCCTCTTCATTTGACCTACACTAACAAGTGTTGTGTTTACCCTTCACGCTGTGAGATCTAACAATATATTCCACTCCCCTTTTAGTAATGTGGTACTTTTTCTCATAATGAATGAAGACTGCTTTTCTATCATAAAGATAAGGACTTCCCAACACTATGCCACATATATCAAGTGATACAACATCCAAATCCACTTCATCAATCAACTTTGAAGAAAAAGCAAATCTGACCCTACATTGTTTGGTGACATTAAGTTTTTCTTTATCACATACCCAACCAAGAGGACAAGGCTTTGGATGTGGTTTCGTTTCAAGAGCCATCTTTTTGACAAGTGCTTCAGATATCAAGTTTACTTGGGAACCCGGATCAAATAATGTATCTTAATTAGTGTGTTTAGACACAACTCTTATGTGAAATAATTCATTCCTCTTTCATTCATCCTCATGGGATTCATTATTGGAATTTGAACTAGCATGAAGGGAATCTTTACCTTGTACTCCAACTGTTGTGATCTTTCCTTCGTCTCCTTAATCGGAACCAAGATCTTGTTGCACTGTAGCAATGTTTTTTGTCTTCCCCTTTCCACTGGATTGTTTCACTCTCTTCTCTAGATGCAGTTTCCAAGAGTGTTCAACATTGTGACCACTCTTCTTGCAATGAGTGAAATATGGTTTTCCTCCTTCTCTCGTCACTGTGGAGGTCTTCTTGTCTTTCCTTTTAATGTTCTTAAAAGGTTTATGTGGGATATTGGAAGGTTTCTTTGTGGGATATTCTTGAACATGATTTCCCATGTTCTCAAGGTGAGTGGCTTGTACACAAACTTCATCAAGACTAGTGGAGTTAAACAAGAGAAAAGCATGATGAATATAACTGTGAAGTGTGCCAATATACTTCATTAAAGTTTCATAAAAATCCAAAGGAATTTTTAATGCTAGAGATTTCTTCCTAAATTCTTCTGTGAAACTTTGTATAGTTTTACATTTTCTTTGTCTTAATGTTTGTCATTCCATCATTGCTTTTTGTAAATAACCCAATGGATAAAATTGTGTCCTTATCATTGATTTAAATTTTGAAAATTAGGAAAGAAGATTACCACAATTACTTCTATCCTGAAGGTTTGCTCTCCCACCATACAAGAGTGGTTCCTTCCAACCTAAGAGAAGCTAGTTGCACTTTAACTTCCTCTTCATCAATATGTTGAACACGAAAATATACTTCAACCTGTCAGATCCAATTATCAAGCTTTTCAGGATTAACATCTCCATTAAACATAGGTAAAGAAAATTTTACATCAATATTTAATAATGGTTTCTTAAAAGAGGTTTTATGGCTAGAATGATGAGAATGATGAGAATGCTCAGAGGAAGAAGAAATAAAACTTGATGGTGAATATGGAGGCTCGGGAGGGTCTCCTCCAGCACCTTGTTTTACTGAAGCATCATCATCAACATGTGATCCCTTTTTCTTCCCTTTATTATTCATCCTCTTATCATAGTCTCCATACATTCGTTTGACCATTTCTGACATGCAATAAAAGACCATATGATCAAAGGTTTTCATTGGGCATTTTCCCACTACCACGTGGCAGCGCATGACTAGGCCACGTGGCAGTCACCTATTGGACCACGTCAACTATTGTACCATCAGCCTGCCATGTCATCACCACGCCATTGTACGGATGCCACTTCAACTTCCAACTCAGCCTACTATGTCACTGTATGGACTATACGAACAACCACATGAAGAAATCTTATTGGTTCACTGAATGGACCATAAATGATAAATATGGGTGACATGTGGCAGGATTTGGTGTTTCCACGTCACCATGTTGTCATCAGCATGACATGTGTCACCTCTTTCTCATGCCACATATATTGTACAGATGTTGACGTCAGCAGTACAGATGTTGATTCATCCCCGTGCCAACTGGGCTAGGTTAACCAAACTTTTACCACAAATATATTTCGATATGTAACTCCGTTTGATGATCCATTTGCGCCATTGGAAATCTTGTGACACACTCTTTGTGATGATGTCATTTTCAATGAGTTTTGATAACTTTTAATTTTTTCCCTTTCTCTATCTGTTGAGGTCATTTTGAGCATCATGAGTTGCTTCTGCGAGTTATGAGTTGTTCATAGTCTTCTATGGATCCTTTTTGGATCACCAATGTTATGCAACGTATATGACCAGATTATACCTGTGTCAGTCAACATAGATATATCTTGATTTCCCATGTTGTTTTCCCTTGTTTTCATGAAAAGGGGGTCGTACGACCATCTGTACAACCCTAAGAAAAAAAATTAAAAATTCAAAAGGCATGAGGAGGTCAAGACCCCTTACTTGGATCTCTTGCAATAACAATTCGATATCCCATGGTCACATAATGAAGCTTGATCTCTCGCTGATCATTCAGAGCCACGTTAATGCTCGTGACAACAAGTACAAATGAGGTGGCATTGTGGATCCCCACTACCATTTATATGCTCAAAAACCAAACTTTTGGTCACTTGTGTTGGAGCTCAACAACTATGTTTTACAAACATTTTGCACCATTGGGATTCTCATTCTCTAATCTACACAGTGGTATGGTATTATTTACATTTTCCACGGGGTCTCATCATGGATCCCACATGTTGGACATGCATTTTGCAAATAATATATATAAAAATACTAATTATAGAAGAAGTGCGTAGAAGAAGAAGGAAGATTTAGGAGTGTGTAGTTGAGGCACAGCCAAAAGTATAGTGCATAGAGAGAAGAATAAATAAGAGGGAATTAAAACAGAGGAATAAAGAAGGAGAAGAAAGTGGGCGAAAACGAAAGATGACAGCCTGAGGTGCTAAAGATATAAGGACATGAAAAAGCAGGAAAAGTAGCATGCAGAGGGAAAAGAAGGTGAAAACAACCCAAAAAACAAGTTAACTTGAGTTATCATGTATTGTAATAGGGTTTTGGGATGAACAAAGTAGGTTTTTAAGCCCTAGAATTTATGTATAAATAGGCAATAGGTTGGGAGCATAGGGTTCCTCCTTTTTGAGTTATTTTCTGTTCTATTAAGGAAGAAGAATGATAGGATAGGTGAAGAAGGAAAGAGTTAATTTATGAATGCTAAGGAAATGAGAGAGAGAGAGAGAGGCTTGATGGCTAGGCTAGGAGAAAGGAAATATAACCATGATGTATCTTTGTAAGCGCGATACGCAATCCTAAAGCAATTACCAAACACATAATAAAGAAGTCATTCATTGTGAATGTAGCCCAGAGTTGGGTGAACCATGTTAACTCATGTGTTAAATGTCTTTTGTGTGATTGTTCATGGACTCTGTCTAAATTCTTATTAGAGTAGATTTGTCTTATCTGTAATCACTATGCAACTGGTATGAATGTTACAGTAATGGGTTTATGTTGTATCTGGAATATAATGGTAATACGAGTATGAACTCACTAAGTAGCTAATGAAGAAAAAATATAGAACAATGCACAAAAAACCAATAAGTAAGAATGAATAGAATAATCACCTCCCATTCCCTCACTACTGTAGAAACTTGGTTAGTCCCAATAGATACCTCAGGTGAGACTTCATCTGCACATGCAGGTGATGCCGAAAGGGCCGTTTTTTGAAGGGTTTTGTTGGTCAAAGATAACTTTAACCTAGGGTATTACAACCACACGCAGTGCCAACAGATGGTTTCATTTTCGATTGAGAGAATGTTTTGGAGGCCGACTAAGAGAGAGATATCATAATGGTTGGAAAGGAAGGAACATGAGTTTGCTTGAAAAGAGAACATAAATCCTCGGATGAGTAATGAACAATGGATGCAAAGAACTGCATGAAATTTTCTTTGGCAAATTTCCAATCATCTTGACATAGTGGTTAGAAATATTAGTGGAGAAACTACAGCACCAAGGAATTATACTTCTCATTTGGTAAGACAACTAAATTATGTAAGTAATCCAACTACTAATGTAGTTGATTTCTAGTTGGATAGTATATTAGGAGGCTATATTACAGAATTTGTAGTAGATTGTACCGAGTTGCAGAAAGGGGCTTCTGCAAAGGTCCACACAAAATGTTCATAAAATCATTAGGTACGTCAATAAAGATGTTGTGTAACAAGTGTGTGATGAAAATGGAGTCTCAATGCTAAGGGGCTTCGTACACAAAGGGGAATTGGGGGATGACAAGAAGATAGTTTAAGAACAAGAGAGAATGAAGGAACCGATGAAGAAGGAAGAGAGGGACTCAGGATGTAGAGGACCGAAGAGGGTACACCAAAGGAAGAATATGAGTTTGGAGTATTTCGTGGAGGAATGAAGTACAAGAGGCAAAAGACTAGGGCTGAGAAAGGAGAGTCAAGCAATGAACGAGAGGGGAGAGAACAGTGTGCAATAGTTCGAATCACGGAGGTACTACACATAAGAGGAGAGGAAGAGGGGTCACAGTCCAGTCCAATAATAGAAGAGTCGTTAAGTCCTACTTAGTCTGGATCCTGTGTAGAATCCACGAACTCATGTGTGTCACCACAATCATAGATAATAGTTGAAGACTTATCAAAAGAACTTATAGTTAGCATGGGAGGAAAGAGTAGTACCAATCAAAGTAGTGGAAGTAGTGAGCCGAGTCCGAGTCAACCAACATCACCAAAAGGAGGGACTACACAAAGCAACATGGTAAGGGTAGACAACACCCTCACACTAGGGATTTGGTTTTGAGGGGGGCTCTTAGGCCCTAACAGTCATCAAATATATGTTATTAGACATTATACTACATGTTAATATGTAATAAAGCAAGAATATATGTAATAAGTGGATAAATCTAAGTAAATGTTTGTAACAAGTCGTAAATATAACTAAAGAAAGGATTAGTTACCCTAAAGATGGAATACAAACTTGGAATGGAATTACTTCCCTTAATACTCTCTTCCTGTTGGGTTATGTTTGTTCTTGATATATTTCACGATGTAGTCTCTCTTGGATTTCTTCCTTTATTCCCTGGACTACAAAATTTTGGTTATGTTTAGGCGTGACTTGAATCCGGTGAAGATTTGCATTGATGAGTATCTTGGAGCAGCCTTTCTTTTTCCTGGGTGAGAGCTGCATGGAAGAAATCTGCACAAGAAACAAGATATTAATTGTTCAATGATGTTTGTAAATGTTGCTTGCTCATAAAACTTGCTGGCATGTAGATCCACCTGCGCATACAAGAAAAATGAAGAAGACCTTAAATTTCTCATGGATTCTTCTAACTCATGGATGTTGTTCGCAATCTGAAAATTACTTCTTGAATAAAATATGCAAATTGTTCTTGTTGATTGTTCGCCATATCGAAGATGAGAAGATCAAGAAGATAAAGAAGATATGCTCGTGGAATGCTTGTAAAGGGGTGCTCAATTGTTGATCATGGATGCTCGTTCGCATAAATATAGCATTCATAAAGAAAGGCGGAAAGGTTCGTGTCAGGAATCGAAGCCAGAATCCACATAGCAGAAGAGAGCAACACTTGAAAATTATGTCGACTAGCTTCCGAGTTTCCGAACGATGTAGAGGTCAAGGGCCCGACTGAAGCTTCTGGTGGAAGTTCTGGCCATCGACTTTCTGGTTGAAGTCGAGACAGTAGACTTCCTGTTCGACTTCGTGTGATGTAGTCAAATACTAAATATCTTGAAGAATTCCTAACTATTTATCAATCTCCCTAAGTTTCCCGAGATGCAACATGGAGCACCGACTTAATGGACAGTCAGCCTTGGCATAGCTGTGCGTCATAATTTGAAAAAAAAAAAAATCCTACGTGCATTGACTGCCTAGAATGTTGTCAGAGACCCAAGTGCTTCTTTGAAAATTGAATTTCTTCCCCGTTATAGAGGCATGAATATGGAGGTTCTCTAATCAGATAAAAAAAATTGGGGTTACATTTTCTGGTATACTATCAGATGAGCTGGGAATAGTTCAGGCATTATGGGGCATATTCTCTACGAAGAAGTATTTCACAGAGAAGGATCATGGCGAAGAGGATGCAGCTGGTGAATATGACTATAAGGTGAAGAAGGATGATGAGGATGAGGATGGCAGAATTTCATGAGAGGAATTCCAATTTATACTGTTAGTAAGGTGTTACATAACATTATAAATGGAACAATAGAGCGATCGTTGCTTATAAATGGAATAAAACTAGCACAGCCACTCAAAACAGTGGTGGATAAAAGTTGAAAGGCATGGACAGAAAATGAAATGTACAGTGGTCGATAAACGTCGAAAGGCATGGACAGAAAATGAAATGTACAGCGAGAAAATGAAATGTACAACCAGAAAATGAGTTCTACAGCCAGCGTGCTAAATCCAAAGTTTAATCATTTAAAAGTGGCAATCATATAGTGCTACATTAATTTCTTAATATGATTAGGTAAATGTTAAAAGGTAAACAGGTTAACGGATGCATTAAAAAATACATGGAAGTTATGAAGAAGAAATCACATTCATTGATTTGGGAGGACGACTAAGAATATGCCAGCATCTTCAATTGTTAACCATCAGATTACAATTTTAGATTAAAAGGTGATTAATTGTACTCATTATCAATAAGTATACCCCTTTTGATCTAAAAATTCCCATGCCATTAATGAAACATTAATGAAACAAAAGTGCGATCGTTGGAAATGGATATTTATCCAACTTCACTTAAAGCGGCCCGTATATTTGGATTAAGTGATGAATGGATTCGAAATTTAGAAGAAAAGGATCATATAAGACGACAAGTGTTAATGGTAAATAGTTGCTTCGTTGGATCAAAAGCATAACTTAGTTTGGAGCGATCTGGCGTACTATTAGTCAGAAATGGGAGGCCAGTTACCAATTTCCATGATGTTCAGAATGCTTGCGAATGTCTTGATAATCCCAATGATCTTCTAAGAATGATAATGTTTAGTAACCACTTTGAGGAGGAGCTTCCAGTAGGCACCAATGTGAGAGATATTCTCTTTGTGCAATCGTTGCCACGATAATTGTTGTTCTTCAAAGATCTATGAACTTATAAGTTTTGATGTCACTTAAATTATTCTTCCTCCATCAAATGAAATAGCCACCACTAATATTGCAGAACATACTTTATCGGCGAGTTCACGGTGGACGTCGAAGGTCCACTAAATTTTTTTGGTCGAAGTCGAAACCGAAACCGTCGACTTGTCGACGGTCCATTAAAGTTGTTGGTCGATACTTTATTGGCGAGTTATGAAATTTGACTTGTGTCGATGGATGGTTATGGACCCTCCTATGTAATAAAAATAGAACGCATAGACCTGTCAACGAAGTCCCTTGATTGCTAGAAAGTTGTTGATGTATTTTACTATGTCGATTTTGATTCTCGCCTAGAGTGATAATCGACCTGAGTAGTATTGGTAAGGATAATATCGACTATTGAGGCGTATGTTCGACGAGAGGAACAACATACTACTACCATCGACCTGAGTAGTATTGGTAAGGATAATACCGACTATTGAGGCATATGTTGGACGAGAAGAACACCATACTACTACCACTAGCACAACCGTGAGTACTCACGGCTGGTGAACGCCGAAAGGCTTAACGTTGGGTGGCATTTAAAACGCAGGCAAAACCTGGCATGGAATTGAAAAGTGGAAGCGGAATCGTGGGTAGAGGAAGCCATAAGCATCCGTCCTGGTTAAAAAATGACGGCGCACTACAAAACGTTTTAATTTGCATCCAATTCCACACCAATGAAACGGCAGCAGTTCACATCCAACGCATCTGTCTAGTTTATTAATCACTGTTGTTATTTCTTAATCACTTAACCTGGTAATCTGGTGATGAGCAAGTAATTTTTTAATTTTATTTAGTAAATGTGAAAAAGTAATCACATAAACGGACGTCTTTATAAATGAGCGGAAGTTAATTTATCAAAATCTCATCCATTGATTAGAGAGGACGACGAAAAATATGCCACCATCTTCAATTGCCAACCCTAGGATTGAAATTTATGATTAAAAGGTGATTAATTCTGCCCATTGTCAATAGGTATACGCCTTTCGACGTAATTATAAAGGATTAATTAAGAATGATTGGAGGAATGTTACAACTCCTCTTCAACCAGCTATTCAAATTGAACGATCAAGATAGAATCAAAAGAAGTAAAATCCTAAAAATTCAAGCCATCCACATACTTTATAATGCTATCATGTCTATGGAGTCTTATGAGTAATATATTTCATGAGTAATATATTTCATGAAGGGAATAATTTAAGGAAATAATTGAGTGGGTCGAAGTATTAGTCGGTATAGTCTTAGTCGATCGAGTTTGATTCAAGTCGGCTCGACTCATAGTCGAGTTTGGAGTCATTCAAATCTACAAAGAGAAGAAAATGTTATGTTGCCAATTGTCTTAAAATTTGAGTCAAAATAGGAAGGAGGAGGTTAAATGTAGATCCAGTCAATGAAATAAAGTCAAGCCCTACATAGGAAAAATATTTTGTATTTTATTAACATTGAAAGAATCATAGTAGAGTCACGTTAGTCAAGTCCTCTTTCATATATCAAATGAATACTCCATACATTTACAGAAAGCAACAAAAACATATTAAAGAGCAACAAGAAGACAAGTTTGACGAGCACCAAAGCAATGAGAAAATAGAAGTTAAGAGAGCATGGATAAAAACAATGAGGAAATAGAAGTTAAGAGAGCATTGATAATGAACATGTCGAAAACAGTTAAGGGCATCCAAGAGAAACATATTTTCACATAAACACATACATGAATAGCTTAAAAGAAAAGATGATGACATAAGAGTGGCTTATTTGATTGAACCCCCTTATATAAAAGTTGCAAAATAGTTCTCGAGTTGTGACCTCCACAGGCAGAAAGTAGAGTAATGGTAGGTTGGATGAAGTATGATATTCCACAACAGGGTGTGTGTACGGGAAAGATGAGCCCAGGACAAGCCACTCACCACTTTGAAGGCACTAGAGAGAAGTGCAACAATAGGATCAAGAGGACTATGTTGGGTGGGAGAGAAGCGTCGTGATACTCACTAACTGCACATGAATATACCAGATTGAAAACAAAGGATAAAGAGTAATAGGTCATACACACTTTCTCAGGATGAGAAAGGAATTGAGTGTAGGGGAGATGTTGAGGGAGCCTCTTAGGCCCTAATAGTCATCACATATATGTTATTATACATTAGACTACATGTTAATATGTAATAAAGAAATAATATATGTAATAAGTGGATAAATCTAAGTAAATTTATGTAACAAGTGGTAAATGTAACTAAATAAATGATTAGTTGGAATGGGTGCAACCACTCCAACCATTCATTTATTATATAAATAACCTTAAATATGGAATACAAACTTGGAATAGAATTCATTCCCTAAATACTCTCTTCTGGTTGGGTTATGTGTGTGTTCTTCATATATTTCACGATGT
The DNA here is from genome assembly GCA_009831015.1 of Picea engelmannii. NCBI lineage: Eukaryota > Viridiplantae > Streptophyta > Pinopsida > Pinales > Pinaceae > Picea > Picea engelmannii. The sequence continues at coordinate 113,414 of ML788721.1, forward strand.
ATTCTCTCTTGGATGTATGCCTTTATTCCTTGGACTACAACAGTTGAGGACCCATAAAACATTTGTTTGTTTACGAGACAATTTGGGCCACAAAGAATGTCCAGGACGAGGCCGTGAATATTGTGCAGTTGGAAACGACATTTAGAGTACATGTGTTATTCTGGTACATGAAGCTGCAGAGTATCACACCTATACGACAAGTTGAGACTTTGATGGAGATAAGGAAATAATTGTTGAAAGAGTTCAAGAAGCCAATGTCTGAGTCACTATATATTACAGAACTAAAGGAGATTAAGTAGGTACCAACTGAGTTGGTATGGGATTTTGATCAAAGCTTCAAGGACTTGATGGGTAGAATAACTTTCCATATCCCCGATCAAAAACATCAAGAGGTTTATTGCAGGAATTCCACCACATATTCACGGGTTGTTGATTGAACACAAGGTTGCTTCATAGCTTGAGGCACTAGAAATTGCAATTAAATTGCAATCATCCCCTGTAGGAGATAGTGGAGGGATGGAAAACGTTCAGACGTAGTTGGCTACTTTGACGATTCAACTAGCATAACTAACAAAAGGAAAGGAGAAGAGAGAAGTTTGGTGTACCAAGTGTAGGACTAAAGGCCATCATAAGGACGAATTCCCAAAATTTGTGTAGTATTTGGCAATTGGAGCATCGAATCCATTATGAAGAGGAGGATATTGCGAGATATGTATGAAATGGGGATATCATCCAACTAAGTGTCCGTTACAATAGAAGTATCAAAGTACACCAAAGATCTTGTTTTGCAATGTTTGCAATTCATTCAGACATGAAGAGAAGGACTGTAGCACATTCGATTTGATGAGGGAGTGCACTAAAGATATGTACAGGATTCAGGAGGAGAATGTTGCGACAAAAGGGGATGTTATGCAAAATAATAATCAAAGAGGATTTAATCCAGGAAACAGGGGAAATTTCGGTAGACGTTGAGGCAAAGGAAATTTTGGTATGGGAGGAAGAGGACTGATTATATGTTACAATTGTAATCAACTAGGAAACTTATCCCACGACTACTCGAATCCATGTACAACATGCACTTACTATAGAGCACTAGACCATGCGACATAATATTGTCCTCAACTAGTTGCGAAATGGCAGGATAGAGGGAACCAGAACAAAAATCCAAATCATGACATGCAGAAAATATCCACCGAAAAAATAAATGAAGGACCTAGAATAACAGTTGTTATTCGCAGAGGAGCTAGAACATGAGCTTATGTGATGAATGAAGGGAAGCAGAATGAGGAATGGGTAAGGAAGTCAACATGACCTATTCCAACCTTTGATCCCTAACAAGAAAAGGAGACATATCATAGGGAAAGAAAATAGGTACTTGGACAAGATTGGGGAGAATCAACATCATATGTGCCTCAAGTCAAAGATCACATTGTGCAAGAGAAACCAACTGGGAAGGTAAGCACTATAAGATAATTATTGAGTTGTGTAGAGCTAATGAAAGATGAAACTGCATTGAATACACTATATGACATGATTGATCATTGCACACATGAAAGGGAAACTCTTATCACACAAAGGGTGGTAAACCAGGTAATGCACATGAAGAGGACCAATGGAGAATTTGGAATCAATGCACAAATTAGGGAATACGATGTGGATAATGTTATCTTGGACTTGGGGTATTGTTGACGTCCAAAAGTGCAACATAAGGTACCTGCTTGCAAGTAGTTGCAACGCGTTATTATTTAATTATTTTTAATAATATCCTAATAGGTGGGACCCCTTGTGTGACTTGTTTGACTATGATTTATGTGCTTATGAGTTGGCTGAGATAAGCTCTACAATTTATTTTCTTTTAAAGTCGTTGTCAAAATAATTGATCAAATGATGTTATGGGCGATATGATTAAAAAGGGAATGATGTTGTTTTTATATAGCACTCGTAAGTATTATTATGCTGCATTTAGTTTGAGGAAGGACCTAAACTCCATGTTTAAGTTATATGTGTGATATGGTGATTTAATTCTACAAGGATTGCACGCATTGTTTGAATTGGAAATCTAAGTGTTGAGACATGGTATCCCTAACAAGTATTTGGTATATGTCACATTGGAATTTTAAACAAGTGTTGGCGCATTTGTTAACTTGGAGACTTAGGGAAATAGTGGTGTATTTGACTTGCATTAAATTGATTTGGAGTTAGTGGTTGATGTGTTGTATAATAGCTTGCTCATATTGGCTATGGATGAATGTAGATATGATGTGTAGTAAATGCACGTTGCTCTATCCCTCCTTAAGCTTGCCACCCTATCCATTTTTCATTTTCTCTTGTTGGTTTTTCCTGCTCTGTATGGATTTCTTTAATTAAGTTAACATATGGCTCTTGATTTTGCTCGATGTTTGTGCATTTCCAAAGTTATGATATATCAAAATTTTGATTATGTATGGATTGGTGGTTAAGTGTTGGTCTCTATGGATTTTTATTTGAACCATGCGCATTAAAAATTTATGTGGATGTCTCTTACACTATATGGTATTCGTTCTTTACTTGTGCGAAAGAATATAGTTGGGGAAAGTCTCGGGCCTGCCTTGCCTATGGTTTCTTGTTTTGGATTTCTTCCCTAAGCATATCACTATTCCTTACCTGTGGGTTATATGAACACCTTGCCTATCGTTTAAGTTGTTGGTTTTCGTGCACGTTGTGCCCGCGTCCTTGTAATAGCTCCGTGAATATAAATGTGAATTTTTGTAGAAGTATTAAGCTTCTCATCCTCCTTTTTGATAAACCCTCAATTTGGTCAGCTCGTCCCCCCTCATCGCATTATTCTTCATTGTTGTGTATTGAACCCTGTGTATTAGAAATTATTGTGGAGGTGGCCAACCCATAATTTTAAAAAGTCATTGTTCGTGCTCATTTTTTTTCTTGGGTTTAGCTGATTATTTGTTGTGCAAAGATGGAAAGAATGGTAAGCCCACTCAGTTGTCTGGTAATACAATCTGTTATGTGGAAATATTGGGGTGATGTCAGCATTGCAAAATCATCGTTTAAGGGTTACAACCTAATGTGTGTTCGATTTTGTATGAAAGGAATATCTCTCTAGTTGAATTATATATGTGTTGAATGAGTTTTGTGAACCAGAATGAAAGGGATTTTAGAAGCATTCTTATTTGAAGTTTAAATTTTGAATTATCTTATACACAGGAATCTCTTTCAGGGCCACTTCATAGAACACTATGGTGATTTAAAATGTACTGGTGAGTATATCGTAGACCAGAGTCTGTCCATTCCTCGACTGTCGGTTGTGGTAATTGTGATTATTATGGTGTTGTGTCTCCTTGAATATGTTGTGCGCAATCTATGTTATTATTGTTGAATGTTTATTGGGCAATAAATTATGAAATGGTTACTGTGCAATGCAATTTCTAAATGCAAATAAGCATCCTTGAAGTGAAAACCCAGTTCTGGATCTTTGGAACATAGTGTTGAATTTCAATTTTTAAACAGTAAGGGGTTTTGAATTTTAATTGGCATTGAAGATGGAATTGTTTGATATATTAGAACAATATCCATGGGAGTCCTTTCCATTATACCATTTTACACAAAATACACTCCCCTCATTATACCAATTACATTTTTTCACTCCTTGTTTTGTTATTACTCATTTTTAAGGAAACTTCTGTGTGGAAATAAAAGAAATGATGTGGATGTTAATTGATGATTGGTATTATGGGAGATGGTTGTATATATAGTTTGATTTTTTATTTTTTTTATTGGAAAGTACTTGTAATATTTTCCCCTCCATGTTATAACTTTACGCTAAATGCAATCCCTCCATACTCCCAATGACCCTATCAATTCCATGTTCGTATGGAAATTAATAAATGGCATTTTTATGGATTGATTGCATGCATCATATGGTAAATAATAGAGCCAAATCTTGATTTATTTAAATGGAGTTTCATGTATGGGTTATTAATAACTTTTCATGACTGGTTAAATATTTCTACTGGATGATTTTTTTTCAGCAGGGGCAGTAATCACTGAAATAATAGAGGCAGAGGTAACTGGAAGCGAGGATATAGAATGCCTTGGTTTTCTATTCACTTCAATTGATGCCAACCTCCCAGTCTAGGATCGTTCAAGTCTTCGAGTCGAATGACTCATCAGGATCCTGATGGAACTGAATTTTCTTGACATAGGCCCTTTCTACTTCCTTGGCACCCGCGATGTGATACCTACAGACCATTTCCTTAGCGCTTTCAACTCTTGTGAAGATGTCCTTAGTCCTCACTACTAATTACTCCTTGATATGACCACGGACTGCGACTGTGAGTCAACTCCCTTTGCAGTCTCTCACTTCGAGACTTTCGTGACCTGCTTCCTCCTCGTTCCTTGATTTCTGAATTGATGATTACTCCGGGACCAGATCTACGGTCCTCATTCCTCTCACAGCCAACGACGGTGATCGAATCACGAGTTCGAAATTTACAAGTCTTGAATCCTCTTGACTCTACTTTTCTGACTAACAAACCAGCGATGCGTTGATCCTCTCCCACACGTCCTTCCAGATCCAACAGCCTGGATTTGAAGTCACTCTTCGCAGAGATCCTTTGATTGCTTCCCCGCAAAACTTTCGAATTTCCTTCTCGTGAACCTCTCGATCTTCTACCACCTATCTCCTCCTTCTCAAGGGTGACTTCTTCATCTTTGAGACCTAGGAAACTCCTTGACTCCTTTGTGCACTTAGCACAATTTCTCCTTCGAGACTTAGACTGTTCTCGAAGCTCCTTTCTACACTCCTTGTAGAGTTTTGCATAGAATTCCTTCTGTGACTTTGCTCGGCTTGAAAACCTCCAAGGCTTCAAGTTCCTCTGCGAGCTTCTCTTTTCCCTCCTGGTAGTATTTCTCCCTTCTTTCTGAGCTTATAAGGTAAACACTAGATACCTTAGGTGCACTCCTTGCACTGGATCAGTTCTTCGACGGCTTCTCCCTCAGCCTTGTGGAAATTTTAAGGCATCTCCTTTCCTTTGTTGATGCACTTCTTGAAAAACCTTCCTTCACCAGAATGTTCAGCAATTATAGGATTCTTCTACACCTCCAACTATGTAGTTCCTGGGTATGCTCACGCGACCTCGATGCCCTCTTGGCAGAGTGTTCCAGAGTGTTCAATAACTTTGCATTGTGTCTCTCTCCACACAGTCTTTATTTTCAAGGGACCTAACCACCTTGAAATCTCTCCCTGAGTCTGTAAGTAAATTTGGCGTGCCCTCCTGACAACTTCTCTTCTGACTCCATTGAGTTCAGACATGCACTCCTTGCATTGGCTTATAGAGTTTTCCATCTCTTTCGTGCACTCCTTGCACTTAGCCTAGAGAAACAAACTTAACTTAGCACACTCGCGGATAGAAAACTGTATCTCTATCCCTGTAGATGATTTCTAACATCAATCTACAATTCACAAACATGTAAAAAAAATTCACAACACAACATCCATTACACAGAAAGATAAAATAGGAAAAAATTTCATTTTCTATTAATGGTGGAATGCCAAATTACAATGGTGGAGTCCGAGATGCAACTGAGTCTCGACTCTCTGTATCTCTCCTTACAACCCGGCTTGTCTAAACCAAAACTGACCCAACCTCCTATCATATAAACTCTACTTTGCAAATAATACAGAGATTTATACAAGAGAACCTCCATGAGCTTCCCTCGCAAGCTACCTAATGGTGTCAATTCACCATCCCTAAGGTTTATCTAAAGGCCAAATTACAATGATATCGATTTTCCCCCAAATCAGATGTAAATCCAATTTTTCGTCAACCTATTAATGGTGACCTCATCCCTTAATCGTGCGAAGGCATGATTCTACTCTTCCATCTTGTCCCCAATTAATGCCTGAATCACACCTTGGATCCTCGAGGAAAATGTGAATTCACACCACATGTGTAAATGAGTTGTTGCGTGTTGATATAGAGTGATGCTCGTACATCATACTACACAGTGGAAAAAACAATGAGCTCCTACTCATGAGCTCTCCAACGTGGATGAAATCCACCTGGATCCCAAAATTTCTGTTGGAGCTGTCTCTCAGCTCCTCTGCTTCACCACTGTTTTTGATGCATCATCCTTGTTGCTAGTGCAGGTTTCCTTTCATCCAGCTTCCTCGTGGTGATATATTCCTCTATCAACTCCAACATCAGCTCTATGATATCCTCGATCACTTTGTCCAACTGCTCCCCTGGCTGGTTTTTATGTTGCAGACTAGCTCGTTACACTCTCTCCTTGTCGATGGGAAAATCATGTTGACTTCCCAAGACACCTTCCTCCTTTGTGGCCTTAGCTTGCCACTCTGTTGTAGTATCCACTCCTGCAGGCTCCTCATCATTGAACTATTGCTCAACTACCACTTCTCCTGAAAGATTTTCTATTTCCAGTCCTTCGGTTGTTCTCATTCCAGCTTCCCCCAGCTGTGATTTGTGTTGGTGTATCTCCTCTAGCATGGCTATTCCTCGACAGCCACCTTCTGGTTCTGGATTGACCAACCAATCCTCCATTGCCTTCAACTACAATTCCCACTGAGTGAGTAAATCAACCGGGTGTTCTCCTTCTGTTGGGATATACATCAGTATCTGTTTTGTTTCCTCTATGACAGTCTCCGTTGGATGTCCTTCTTTCAACTTTGCAACATCTGTACTAGCCTCTCCTCGATCGCTTGGTAGGAATATCTCGACTCCTCCAATGATCATAATATCCCTCTGATCCACCTTCTCTGTGAAAATTTTTTGTAATTTATTATCTTCTTCATTCACACGGCTCATAGCTCCGCGCAAACTTCCACCTGAGTAAGGTTTCTTGTTGCAACACCCGCTGCCTCAGCAGGTTCTGTGCGACCTCCCTATCTTAGGATCATTCCAAATATTCCCCTGAGTCAAATTAACTCCTTAGTTTCCCCACAGGGAATACCACACACACAAGGTGTATTCCATAACTGTCCAACAAATACGATCGGGGTTTTTTTTTTGTCCGATTCGAGATTTCACGACTTACGAGATCCACAGCAGAAAGGTTCCTCACCTCCCGAAACTTCAATCTCTAAATTCCTGAAACCTTGCCTCCAACGTGATCTACGACTTAGATCCTCCACGATCTGATGACTCTAGATCTTTCAGCTTTTCGTGAACCAGGAGTTTGAAACTATCGATTCCAAAGATCACTGCCTCCTCTACTTCCCGACACCCGAAGTGTCGAAATGTCGAAATGGCTTTCTCCGTGACCACAACCTAGTCCCAAGGCACGTCACATTTCGTGACTTCGGGGGTTTCAATTCAAAGAGCCCCGTCTTCTTTTCGTCAAGATTACCGAAGTTTCGAACCTCAAATTACTGAAATGCATAAATTCCACTTCAAAGGGGATCAACGGCTGTGAGCCTCCCCTGATCCGACAGCTGGTGTGATTTCGCGTACCGAGAGTTTGTGATGCAATGACTCCAAAATCACTTGCCACTCCAAACTCTGAAACCCAAAATAGTAGATTTCGAGCGCAAGATCAATGGCTCCTAACGCTTCTCATCCAAAGGTCGTTACTCCTCCTGATCTTTCTGAATGTTGAAAGGCACTTAGCCTTAACCTTCTCACAGATCTGCGGGATCCAACGGTCCACGTGATTTTGCGAGTTCTCCATGGAGAATTCTAACTGCTCGATACACTCCTCAATGACTCTCTGGTCAAACTGAATCGACATCCTTCCACTGGAACTTAACTTCTACCCGATGATTTCACTCCCCATCTTTCTTTGAACACTTCAAAGGTACTAACTCTCATGAGCTTTCACTTGTGAACTTAAGTCTCCAAGAGGGATCTTGCTCGCACTCCTTGCGGAAATCTTTCAAACAACCTCTAGTTATTTGAGTCCTCGACTCCGTGCACTCTTGCAACAATAGTCCTTCCACCTTCACCTTAGTTGATAACTTCTAAGGCTTCAACTAGCCTGCGCACACCTTGCACAGCTCTGTGCTTCACCCGCACTTCTGATGGTATGAGAACAACGATATCTCTCCTGAGCTTTCTGAGATAAAACTCAGACTCTTGTCAATGCACACCTTGTGGACGTTTCACTGCACTCCTTGCAGGAACTCTCAGGATGAGAAACAATTGAAACTCATTCTTCTCCTCTCTCAGATTTCATACATTCAACATGAAATCACACATTCAACCCAACATTGAAACAAATGCATAAACAGAGAAATAAATCAGTGGTAAGCATACCATTAAGCAAATGTAAACAATAAGCATCATAACACCATGAAAATTGAGTCAAAGCTTCATATATTAACTCAAGTGCTCCTGTACATGGGTTCTTCTCTACAGCTCTTCGGTTTCTTAATTCTGAATGATCACAACAATATTACAATACAAGGATTGAGGGTGCCTATATTCGTTTTCCCTCCTACGCTTCTAAAACTGTCTAATCTCTTAATTCAAATCTACCTACTTTCATTAAACAGACTTAATATCTATTACATCCAATAGATGAGAGAAAATTTCTCAAGATATGTTTACAACATACAAGTACGCTTCCCTTAACTATTACATTAATATCTTCCCATTAAATTTCAAAAACATTTCAAAATGTGCAAAATATGTGTTGCGCTTTTCCAGATGTCTTTCACCTTTATGGGTGCTTGGATGGCTTCTTACGATGCTCCTGCATCATACTCCCTTGCTTGAAAATTTTCATGAACTCCTGTTCATGAGATCTTGCACTGTCTGTCCATGCTTATTAATTTCTGCTTCATCTTCCCAACTTCCATCTTCAACCGGATGTCCCTTCCATTTGACCAAGTATTCAAAATACTCTTTTCTCTTGGTCTTTATGGTAATCCTTTTGTCAATTATGCCTTCCATCTGTGGCTTTCCAGCTACAGGCATTTGTTTGGTCCATTGAATCTCTTTCTGTTCCTCCTATGCTCCTGCCTCTTCAGCTCTGTAAGGGTATAAATCCACAACATTGAATATCGGTGGGATTTCGATCCCATCAGGTAATTCAATCTCATATGCGTTTTCCCTAAATTTCCTTATGACCTTGCATCATCCAATCTTTTTCATCGTCAGTTTGTTATATGTTCCCCTTGGGAACCTCTCCTTCGTCAGATGTGCAAGAATCAGATCACCAACTTCAAATTGAAGTTCTTGCCTATGTTGATATGCTCTCCACTTGTATTCTTGACTTGAACTCTGTAGTCGCTCCTTGACTCGGTTGTGAAGCTCCTTCATTCCTTCTGCAAAGTCCTTTGCACTAGCACTCCTGAATTCATCTTGGTCTAAATATTTCAATTCAGAAACTCCCCTTGGCTGCATTCCATATACAATCTGGAATGGACTTTGCCCTGTGCTTCTATTGGGTGAATCATTGTAAGCGAATTCTGCCTGGGGCAGAATGTGATCCCATTGACTATGGTGTTCAGTCACTAATCTTCCTAACAAATCTCCCAAGATTTTGTTCACGACCTCTGTCTGTCCATCCATATGAGGATGATATGCTGAGCTAAAAGACAAACTTGTCCCCAACTTCTTCCATAAGGTCCTCCAGAAATTCCCTATGAATTTGGTATCTCGATCAGACACGATACTCTTTGGAAAACCATGAAGTCTGATGACTTCTTTGAAAAACAGGTTTGCAATATGAGTTGTGTCACTGGTTTTCTAACATGGTATGAAATGTGTCATTTTTGAAAATCTGTCGACTACCACAAAGATCGAATCATAGCCTCTTTGTGTCCTTGGCGGTCCCAATATAAAATCCATGCTCACTGCTTCCCACGGCCTTTCTGGTATGGGTAATGGTTGATATAACCCCGTGTTCTTCCATTTTCCTTTCGTGTTCTGACAAATTCTACACATGTCCACAAATTTCTTGACATTTGTCCTCATCCCTAGCCAAAAATATGAGCCACTCAACTTTGATAACGTCTTATCATGACCGAAGTGCCCGACCAATCCTCCACTGTGTTTTTCCTTCAGCAGGTTCTCTCTCATGGAGCATTTTGGAATACATAGCTGATTTCCCCAGAATAATAATCCATCCTGGATCATGTATTCATCCCATTGGCTTCTTTCCCTGAGAATTGGATTCTCAGATGCTTCATATGCTTCCTTGAAATCTGGGTCATCCCTATACATTTCTTTGAGGTTATCAAAACCCAAAGTCTTGACTCTGAATTCCTGCATAAGCAAACATTTCCTGCTCAAAGCATCAACAACTTTGTTAGCAGTTCCAGAAATATGCTTAATCACAAAAGTAAAATTCTGCATGTATTCAACCCATTTAGCATGCTTTTGGTTCAACTTCTCCTATTGAGTCACGAATTGTAAATCATGATTATCACTGTACAAAACAAACTCTTTAGGAACCAAATAATGTCTCCATTTCTGCAGCGCTTATATGACTGCATAGAATTCTTTGTCATATGTTGAGTATTTAATCTTCACTTCATTCAGTTTTTCATTGAAGTATGTGATCGCCCTATCGTCTTGGCTCAAGATCGCTCCAATTGCAAATCCACTCGCGTCACACTTGACCTGGAATGTCTTGCTAAAATCTAGCAAAACTAGAATTGGTTGCTCTGTGATCTTCTTGCAGGTTGAAGCTCTTCGCTGCTTCTTCTATCAAGTGAAAATATTTGTGTCTTTTCTTCACCGTATCCATCTTTGGTGTGCTAATTCCACTGAAATTTCGAATGAATTTCTTGTAGAAACTTTCCAAACCATGGAAGCTTCGAAATTCAAACACACTTTTCGGCGATGGCCAATTCTTAATTGTATTTACCTTTTCTGGATCCATATTCAACTCATTTGCAGAGATAACAAGACCCAAATAAGAGTTATGTCCTCATAAATGATGATTTCTTCACACTGATCAACAATTTCTCTTGATGTAATCTCCTCATCACTGCAACTAAATGCTTTAAATGCTCTGCTTCTGTCTTGCTGAAAATTAATATATCATCAAGATATACAATGACGAATTTCCCTATGAAATCCTTCAGGACTTCGTTCATCAATCTCATGAAAGTACTGGGTGCATTAGTTAATCCAAATGGCATGACAAGCCATTCATACAGCCCTTCATTTGTCTTGAATGATGTCTTCCATTCATCACCTTCTCTCATTCGAATTTGATGATATCCTCTTTTCAAATCATTTTTTGAAAAAAACTTTGCTCCACTCAAGCAATCCATAAAGTCGTCCATCCTTGGCAATGGAAATATGTATCTGATGGTAATCTTATTGATCGCCCTTGAGTCTGTACACATTCTCCAGCCTCCATCTTTCTTTGGGCTGAGCACTGTCGGAACAATGCATGGACTCAAGCTTTCCCGAATCAATCCTTTGCCCATTAAGTCCTGGACCTGTCTCTTAACTTCTTCATTTTCCTGCGGTGTCAACTGATATGCTGCTTTGTTCGACAAACTGGATCCAAGTATAAGATCAACATGATGAATTATAATCCTGATAGGTGGAAATGAACAAGGTAGTTTTTCCACTACTATATCAACAAACTCTCCCATCAACTCCTGGATTTATTCTGGTAAATCATCTATTCTCGTACTGGTCAAAAAAAAATTGGGCTTCCTGACCAGAATAAATTGTGTGTCTTCCTTCTTCTTAAACTCATTAAGAAGTTCCTTCCCACTCATGAGAAGTACATTGTTGCTCATTTATGTTTTCACCTCTTGGTTCTTAATCAGCAGCAACATGTGAGTCCTACCATTTTTTTCCAGGGTGTACGTGTTCTTTCTCTCATCATGAACCACGTTCTTGTCATATTGCCATGGCCTACCCAGCAATAGATGACAAACATCCATGGGAATGACATCACATAATATTTCATCTTTATATCCTCCTATCTTAAATTCAACTAAACATTGTTTAGTGACATTTACCTGATGTCCTTTTTGTAGCCACGAAACTCTGTATGGGCTTGGATGTACAACAGTCTCCAGCTCCAGCTTTTCTACCATCTCTGTAGATACGAGATTGTTTGTGCTACCACTATCCACTATGACCTTGCATACCCTATCTTTAGTTTTGCAAGCAGTCTGAAACAGACTGTTTCTTTGGGATGGGTTCTCTGCCTCCTTATTTGGCTTTAAGATAACTTTCCTCATCATTAAAGATCTTTCACCCTTAGCGTCTTCTGCCTCAATATTCCATCCTTGAGCTTCGGTAATGTGAGTTTCACCACCATCTTTCTTCTTATCTAGACACTCATAATATTTATGTCTGACTTTTCCACAGGTAAAACATTTCACCTCGCCTCCTCTTCCTCTTCCTCTTCCTCTGGCTCGAGGAAAAGTATTTCTATCAGCATATTGCCTTCCTTGTGAGATTCCTCATCTTTCAAGTTGAGTTTGAGGTTTCTTCCCCTCTTCTTTAGGTTTCTGAGTTCTATCTTGGGCAATTGTTTTGCCTTTGGATTGACTTCTACCTTGGACTCTTTGACCTTGCTTCTGGCTCAACTTCTCTCCAACTTTCAGAGCCATCTGATAAGCATCTTCCACATTTCGAATGGTCATCATGCTCATCTCATCTTGAATGTCATATCGCAGACCATTCATGTACCTGGCAATTTTTTCATCATCGCTTTCCTGATGACCTGCTTTGATGTTTATCTTGTAGAATTCTTCAGTGTATTCTTTCACTGACATCAGCTTCTGTCTCAAATTTTGCATCCTTAGAAAACAAAGTGATTTGATAATCTCTGGGTATAGATTTGGCTTTGATTTTTGCAACCATTCTATCCCAGCTCCTAATTTTCTTCTTTCCCTTGAAGTGTCTATCAACCTGCAGTTCATCCCACCATACACTACTACATATTGTAAAAATTTCGACGTTTTATTTGCGGCGTTATGGACAAAATTGTCCATATTGTCGCAAAATAGAGGAAATTTATAAAAAAAAAAAGTTCATGTTGCCCGATAACGTCGCGATTGCCACGTTAACGTCGGTCTTGCCACGTTAACGTCACTCTTTCCACGTTTTCCACTGGAACGTCGCTCTTGTCACATTTTCCACTGGAACGTCACTCTTGCCATGTTTGTGAAGATGTATGTCGCAATTGCCACGTTAACGTCGGTCTTGCCACGTTAACGTTGCTCTTGCCATGTTTTCCACTGGAACGTCTCTCTTGCCACATTTTCCACTGGAACGTCACTCTTGCCACGTTCGTGAAGATGTATGTCGCAATTGCCACGTTAACGTCGGTTTTTCCACGTTAACTTCGCTCTTGCCACGTTTTCCACTGGAACGTCGCTCTTGCCACGTTTTCCACTGGAACGTCACTCTTGCCACGTTCGTGAAGATGTATGTCGCAATTGCGACGTTTGTGAAGATGTATGTTGCAATTGCTATGTTTTTGAAACTAGGTTTTCCCCTCCAACGGTCACCTTAGTATGTTCACCAAGTCAAAATACCAATGGTCACTTAGGACTTTTTTACGTCGGAATTGCGACGTTACAAAATCTATAAATATGTTGCATTTAACGGATGTTGCG
>ML788721.1:158351-191897 GCA_009831015.1 Picea engelmannii
AGAAAGTATATAAAATCCTTCGAAATTTGAATATTTTTACAAAACTATCGCCAAACATTTTACATTTTGCATATTAAGGACTAGTAAGATTAGCCCATGTTTATAAATTTTAATATAAATTTTCATCCTTAAAATCATCCCTAGATGAGAGAAAATCGCTCAAGATCTGTTTACAACATGCAAGTATGCTTCCCTTAACTATTACATTAATATCTGCTCATTAAATTTCAAAAACATTTCAAAATGTGCAAAATGTGTGTTGCGCTTTTCCAATTGTCTTCCACCTTTATGGTTGCTTGGCTGGATGCTTACAATGCTCCTGCATCATTTCTCTCCTGCCTCCTCTTGTATCAATGAACTCTCCATTGATTTAGCCTCTTCTCTCTTGCCCACCTAGAAATATGGGATGTCTCCTCTGCCCACCTGGAATTTTACGAGATCCATCGATCCCTGCTCATTTCCCACCTGACAATCTATGAGCCTCTTGCTAGATCTCTTTCCCTCATGACTGGGGTTTTCAGCATCCCTCAGCCACCTCTTTAACATTTGTTGTTGCCTTCTATTCAACAACTTTTGAGCATGCCATCTGGCTATCCTCTTCAAAGGCCATTCGTATCTCCAATGTACCTTTGACTCCTACTACATATTGAATGAAAGCTTCTCCATTTGCACTCGAATTTCACTGAGCTCCTTGTCCATCTTTTACTTTCTCTTCTGCGACTGGACTTCTCCTTTACCATGCTTATGACTGTAAATGCCCATCTTCACCTTCTATTTTCCCTCCTGGAAAACCTGCTGGTCACTCTACAACTGAGAGCATCTCCAACTCCTCCTTCACTTGAAATCTACAGACGAAACTGCGCTCTGATACCACGTGATGCCAACCTCCCCCCTCTCCTTCGAGGTTGGCTCAACATCTTGGTCTAGGATCATTCAAGTCTTCGATTTGAATGACTCGTCAGGCTCCTGATGGAACCAAATTTGCTTGACACATGCCCTTTCTACTTCCTTGGTACCCGCGATGTGATACATGCAGACCCTTTCCTTAGTGATTTCAACTCTAGCGCCGATGTCCTTAGCCCTTTCTGCTAAGATCCTCCTTGATATGACCATGGACTACGACCGTGGGTCAAATCCCTTTGCAGTCTCTCACTTCGAGACTTTCGCGAGCTGCTTCCTCCTCCTTCCCCGATTTTCGAATCGACGAATACTCCGGGACCAAATCTACGGTCCTCGTTCCTGTTGCAACCAATGGCGGTGATCGAATCGCGAGTTCAGACTTTGAGAGTTCTGACTCCTCTCGACTTTTCTTTTTCTACTTATGAACCAACGATGCACTCATCCTCTGCCATGCATCCTTCCAGATCCAACGGCCTGGATTTGAATTCTCTCTTCACAACTTCACAAAGATCCTTTGATTGCTTCCCTGCAAGCCTTTCAAAGTTTTTTCTCTCGAACCTCTCAATCTTCTGCCACCTATCTCCTCCTTGTCAAGGGTGACTTCTTCCTCTTTCGGACTTTGAAAACTGCTCAAATCCTTTGTGCACTTAGCACAATTTCTCCTTCGAGACTTATACTATTCTCGAATCTCCTTTCTACACTCCTTCTAGAGTTCTACACAGACTTCCTTATGTGACTTTGCTCGGCTTGAAAAAATCCAAGGCTTCAAGTTCCTCTGCGAGCTTCTCTTTTCCCTCGTGACAATCTTTTGCCCTTCCTTCTGAGCTTATAAGGTACACTCTAGATACCTTAGGTGCACTCCTTGCATTAGCTCAGTTCTTTGACAGATTCTCCCTTGGCCTTGTGGAAAGTTTAAGGAATCTCCTTTCCTTTTTCAATGCACTTCTTGCAAAACCTTCCTTCACCAGAATGTTCAACAATTATGGGATTCTTCTACACCTCCAGTTGTGTAGTTCCTAGGTATTCTCACGCAACCTCGATGCCCTCCTGGCAAAGTGTTCTAGAGTGTTCAGTAACTTTGCGTTGTGTCTCTCTCCACATGGTCTTTATTTTCAAGGGACCTAACCACCTTGAAATCTCTCCCCGAGTCTGTAAGTAAAACTGGCATGCCCGCCTGATAGCTTCTCTTCTGACTCCACTGAGTTTAGACATGCACTCCTTTCATTGACTTACATAGTTTTCTAGCTCTGTCGTGCACTCCTTGAACTTATCCTAGAGAACCAAACTTAACTTAACACACTCGCGGATAGAAAATTGTACCTCTATCCCTGCAGACGATTTCTAGAATCAATCTACAATTCAAAAACATGTAAAAGACATTCACAACACAACATCCATTAAACAGAAAGATAAAACAGGAAAAAGTGTCATTTTCTATTAATGGTGGAATGTCAAATTACAATGGTGGAGTCTAAAATGCAACTGAGTCTCGAATCTCTGTATCTCTCCTTACAATTGGGCTTGTCTAAACCAAAACCGACCCAACCTCCTATCGTCTAACCTCTACTTTGAAAATAATACAGAGGTTTATACAAGAGGGGATCCATGAGATTCCCTCGCAAGCTACCTAATGGTGTCAATTCACCATCCCTAAGGTTTATCAAAAGGCCAAATTACAATCATAGCAATCTTCCCCCAAATCAGACATAAATCCAATTTGTCGTCAGCCTATTAATGGTGACCTCATCTCTTAATCATATGAAGGCACAATTCTTCTCTTTCATCTTGTCCGCAGTTAATGTTTGGATCATGCCTTGGATCCTCGAGGCAAATTTGAATGCGCACCATGCATGCAAATGAGTTGGCGCATGCTGAGATGGAGCAATGATCATGCATCATCAATGTTGATCCACAAGAGTTAAACCAGTTTTTTCAAGATGGGTTTTTCAATTTGGTTGGCCATGGTATATTGCATCCCTAACCTGACAGACCCCCATTTCAACCTCCTCATAATTTTCCCGGCATTCTTGTTCCTCCAAATGTGTCAGTGCAACCTGAAGTCCCCACTAATGAAAGCTGGCAATAAATTATCTATCATCATGTCTCTCACCATTGCGGTTGGCCCATTGTATCATTTCCTCTACCACCACCAGTTAATCCCAATGCTCAAATTGCTCATGTCGTTTTGCCAATATAGTCCTCGCATGCTAGAAAAAGATTAAAAAATGATATCCCACAACCTATGAAAGAAAACGGAAAAGCAGTGACCTCCCCCTCTAGTCCATCCATAGAGTCTTCTAAATATGCGTCTTCATGTCTCCACTCAAAATATGACGACTCCCATGTGATCAGCGAAATACATCCCCAAGGGTCTAACCAACCAAGGGATACCCCAGAAAAGTCAAGAGGAGGCAGCAGTGACAAGAGGAAATATGCCTCACACAACAACAAATATGGATTTTAATTTTTTTGTTATGATATTTGGTGATGAGGACAATGTTTAATGATTTTCAGCATCTTTTGGACAACAAGATTTATTTTGGATATTTTTTGTGGATAAGATGGATATATTTTTTTCTTGGGATATGGCCTTAAATTTTGTTGATATTTAAATATTCAATTTAAATGATATCCATGGGAGCTACAAGGGTGTTATATGATCCAAATGATAAATTTTGTATTTTATATTTGATGATTGGAAAAAAGAATGATGGGAGTCACAAGGGGTCCTGCCTATTTAGTAATTATTGACTAGACCCTTATTTATATATTATTATTAATTATTTCTCCCTAAACTAATTAGTTAAGTTAATTTGGCTTAACTAAAGAAAGTAGTTGAACTACCTCAACTTATTTAGAAAGAATAAAGGTTCAATGAGAGGAAGATACAAAGTGGAGAAGGAGAACTATAACTCTAAGGTTTTCTCTCTAGTTAGTGAGAAAGCTTCAGTTTCCATTCATTTTTTAGTTTATCTAAAATCCTAATCCTCTTATTGGCAGCAGGGTATTATTGAAGGCAACAAGATTCAAAACTGAATCATACAATTCAACAGCTTGTTTTAAAGGTGTTTGATTTATCTTTGATAGTTTTTTTATTCTTGTTTGTTTATGAATTAGTTTTCATGGTTGATAAAGAATATCTTGCAGAGTCAAGTGGCATCATTTTGTGGCAAGCTAATCCAGATCATTAGTTTCAGTTTTATTTCACTCTTAGGGTCTTTTTGTATGTTTCCCATTGAAGACTTCTAAATTTTATTTTGGTCCATCCCTCGCAGAGGTTTGTAAAAGAGAAGTACAGTTTTGTATCTCGGAATGAAATAAAATAAGATTATTGTTCTGTCTCATACATGTGTTTTCATGACTTGGTTCTTCCTTTCATTTTTGTCGCCATGTTTACTTTATTGTAAAATCTGTATAAATTCATGTAGCTTTGTTTAAATATTATTTTTATATTACAACATATACAAATCATAAAATCAGCCTTGATCCTTTGTAATTAATATTTGTGGATTGAGTGAATGTTTTGAGGCTATAAATTCTGGGTGATAGTCCCAACTATCTTTCCTTACCTAGGAATGATCTGGAAATGATTGAGTGAGGTACTCCGTACCTTTTATTCAACAAGTATGATGTGAATGATCTAGTATGGTCTCATGTTCAGTTAAGACTCGTGAATCAACAAAACATATTACGGATTGGTCGATTGTCAGGAGTACCTGAGAAGATAGATGGGGTGCGCAACATGACGAACTTTGAATTTATTGATATCATGGACAATAGTCAACCATATCCATCATTGACGGGACTTGACTGGAAATTTCGTAACCAAACAATAATTAACCTGAAGAATAGGGAAATGATATTTGAAGTTGTATATTTGAAAGTTACTACACCATTGGACCCAATGGAAGGAAAGAGATACGTATATCCAGCAAGAGGAAAAGACATAGACAATTTGTATAACATGACTGTGTGGATGGATGATTGTGTTAACCTTATTGCATATGGTGCACTAAGTTGGATAAGTATCAGTTCATGTGCATCAGATTCAGAGGAAGGTCTAGAGAATTGGCCGTAGTGGATGCATGAAATGTCAACTAAACAATGTGCACGCATAACCCAATCATTGCATTGGATTGGAACAAAAATATGTGACCCACCTAGGTACGATGGATTAAATGACATAAGTTTGTTTGTAAATGCATTTGAGTTACAGGTACCTAAACAACAAAGGATGTTGGAACTAGATGTTTTCCTAAAAGTGACTCCAACCAGATGGTGGGATGCACACAAAGAAGGAATGGAATATTATTCACATTGCATAAGAATAATGAAAGTCAGGTTTGGTACTGAGGTTGAAAATATTGCGAAGAAGTATACAAGAGAGAGTGATCTAGCAGGTCATGTTGAGCAGTGCAAGACTTTATGGAGTTCAATACCAGAAACAGAATGGACACGCAAATCTATACATACACTGGATACAATCCCGAAGAATTGGTATTTGGAATTGGAAATGCCCAAAGAAACAACCAACTGGGATGCACCGACTCATAATTTCAAAGTCACATTCACATTTGAACATTAATATCCATCAATAGATGTAGTGCTCCAGTCTATTCAAGCTAAGAAATTCTCAAAATAAGGTGTTATCACTCCAGGAGTCTCTTTAGGTTGTATGTCAAGAGAGCATGATAAGTTAATCAAATGTTCAATATATATAAAAGTGGATCAAGTTGGATGACTTGCTTTGCTCTTATTCAATCAAAATACATATGAACTCACTCAAATACAAAAGGCTTTTAACTATACTTATTCAAAAGTTTAATCAAGGTATGAAAGTATGGAGAAGACTTATCATGTCAATAGAATCCCATATACCCAATTGCACATGTGAATGATCAACTATGACAAGAAAACTTTGCTTATAAGATTAGTCTATCAATGAAGAGATGAGATGATAGTCATATATCATCAGATAAACATAATCAATGCACATAACATTTACTCATAAACAAGAAAAGACAAGAGATGGAAAACTGAACAGTCTATAGTGAAAGAAGCTCCTGTTTCAATATCTATTCAAAATGTTTCTATTACAGGAATAGTAGCCAAATATCCAAAGTCCTCCCTTTTTCATCATGTGATCATTGGATTTATAGACTTTACATTGATAAATGAGATCCTATGAAGAAGGATTCGAAAAGATAAAAATAGCCTATGATCAAATCAGATTACAAAATAATAGGATTAGATCCTATCTTAAAGGAGTCAAACCCTATCCAAAATCTGTGGTCTTCAACAGCTGCTCTGTATGCTGGATACATCTGGTGGAAGCTTCTTTGACATTTAATAACTCATATCTCGTCTCCCTCAATCAAAAAAGAGTTCAAATAGAACTTATCTTCCTCGTTTTTAGGGAGATCCCTCGTTTGTAGCGTTGTAAGTGTAAAAAGGTCGACAACTGCTACAAAACAATGTAGAAAGTCATTTGAAAAAAGCTACTTGTAACTTTGATTGAACCCGGACTTGTAGCTTGATATCTTTGACTTCTGAACTTATGATGTTGTCTCCAAATACTATGATACTACTTAGCATTCGTATCATATATTTTTACTTGATTTCTATATCACTATGTGTAAGAATTTGAATAGTCATTTAGACTTAGCACATACATTTGCATAAGTGATATATACAGGGTCTCAGCATCATCTGATTTCTGGAGTGGGTCTACTACCCAAGTCTTCTGTCCATGCTCTTATTCCTCAGGCATTGAAGGATAGGTAACCATGTGTATAGCTTATGGTCATGGATTCTCCTTTTGCAGACAAAACAACCTTACAACTTTACCATATTGTTATTCCTCTGCTTGAAATGTTGTTCCAGCTATGTATTTGATACCTTTTTTCTTCTAACATAAAAATAGAAACAGACTGAGTAATGTATGCTCTCTGGAAATAAATAGACCCATCCATTAACATTCTTTGTATAAGATTTATGTTTAAGGATATCAAATAGCAATAGGAAGCATTTGAGAATCTTTGAGTGCTCCTGTGGGTTCCACAGTGAATATAAAACTGTCATCTTTAGAATTAGTGCTCACGAACCCTGGATTTCCCATTGCCTCATCTTTCTTGATGACCTCATCATCATAGGAGTATGCTTCAGTATCAACCACACAAACCAAATATGGATCATGATATGATCTTCCACCTTCACCTCTCATGTGCTGCTCTAAATCAATGAAGAGTGCAATATCTTCTTTAGTTTCTGGTGAAAACCGAACTGTTTCAAGTCCTTGAGGAGGTATTGAGCTAGGGTAGCATACATCCTAGCATAAGTATTGTACTAAATTGTTCAAAATATTTTCTGAAGTCATTTCCTGTGACTGTAGGTGCTAATCTGCCCGCCAATATCTTCTGAAGTCATTTTCTGAGAGCTTCAAAACTCTGTTGCGTATTTATATTAACACCTAAAAACCAACAGCCAAAACCTGGATGTGAATGGTATTAGCCTACAACCATCTTTTGCCTGCCAGTCTGCTCAAGCATGGCAAGCATATTTGTTTGGAAAACATGATAGACTGCCTCTACACTGACTCTAGTACCATTCTGTGGCATGGAAAACACATCCACAACTCGAACCATGTACTGGTCAACAAACTCACCAAGCATCAACCCCATGACCTCCATAGGCACTCCAGATCTATCCTGTTTGAGAATTTTGAGGAGAGCAAGCGAAGAAATGTAAACCTGCTCAGATGAATCGAGCATAGGGTCATTGGAAGAGGGCGGTCCCATGCCCCTTGCACATGAAAATATCCTTTGCAATCTCTCCATTGCTTCTACTAATATTTATTTACTGATCGTTTGGATGTAGCATGACCTCTCCACCTCTGTGACTTCAAACTTTTCAACATCTGCCATCTGAATCATAGAAACATCATTTGATCCATCACCAATAATCAGTGTCATGTCATTTGTATTGCACTTTATGAGGTCGACAACAACTCGTTTTGAAAAGGAGAGACTCGGCAGCAAAGAAGTACTCTACATGACATGCCAAACCAAAGAACTCTGGATCCATATGCTTAAAATACCCTCCAGAGCTACGCTCACTGATTGCCCCAATTATTCAGTGTAACGTTCAGGATTTAGAAGAAGATTCACATATGTCATTTCCAAGTTGTCTATCTCATCACCATATGTCCAGATATTATCTGTTACTGCTATCCTCATTCTCAACAGAGTCGGGATGAATCAAACCTGCTTTGTTAGATCCAAAACATGGGAAACAACCCAATTGACTGCATATTTTCTATTCTTATCCTTATCAAAAACAACTGCGAACATTCTAGATCTCTGTCTCTGTCTACGGCTTTGAAAACACTTTGCATATACATTTGATACCTTTAAACCTGCAAGCACTTGGTCGACAACTCTGCCTATTCGGCAGGAAAAACTTTGAACACCTATAAGCTCGTCAAAGCTTGATAGATGGCATGGAGAATTTTGAGTCTGTTATATTTTTATTTTCGCTCAAAACCCCATATCCCGATACACTAAGCATTTAGAAAATGTCATCTTTATATATGCCAAAACTCTCCATATATTTTGATGAGTTGTGTGGAATGGAAAGGCTCGGCGCTTAGTGTTGGGCTTGTGTGGTTTATGCGTTGGCTTGTGATAGGTATCGACATATAATGTGGATTTGGTCAGTGTGGTAGGTTTGGTCGATTAACTAGACTTAGGATAAATTTAGGACACTTAAGCACAGAGTTTTTTTTAAGAAAAAAATTCAAATAAATAAATATATATATATATATATATATATATATATATATATTTGAAAATCTAAAAAGATAAAAAAACTATAAATTTAACCTAAATTACAGTTTATTGTTAATCGTTTTGGAGTGCAGGTTGGAATGGCGGGTTGTGGATATGGAGAAGAAGAGGCAACAATTAGATGAGATTGTCAGATGGAAAGAACAACATAAGGTCGGAAGAGAGAATCACAATAGTCTCCGGCAAAACGATCAATGGAAGTTTGATGGGGAGCTTGAAGATATGGATAATGGCAAATGATCGAGGAAATTGACAAATTAAGCATGAACGAATGAAAGTGCCTCAAAATTTACAAGACCATTTTGAGTGCTAACATCTCGGTCCAACTGGGATGGAGACCTCCCTGTGAGGCTCCAAGAACCTAGTAGTGCTAGTCGCCTTATCCTCTGGGCTATGGAGTCATCAAGCCTGTGCACCCAATCCCTTGTAAACATGCATCCTGCTCTGCTTATTTAAAACAAACCAACAACTGAAAATAATCTATCTGCCCATATGGTGAGATTATTCTTCTACCTACTCTTACTTAACCAATTGTACTGCTCTTGATTAAGTGAAATCATGCTTCCAATGAAACCATTAAATACATTGATTTATTGATAACATCCTTGATCTGAACCTAAAAATAAAGGAATCCATAGCATACAAAAATGCAATTTGAAAATATGACAGAAACAACCTTCATCCGACTAAAATATTTTGACATTTATGCTGCTCATAAACTCCATATAGTCATCAACAAGGTCATAAAAGCCACGAAGGAATACCTTTTCATGTAGGAAGATTGATGGGGAGCTTGAAGATATGGATAATGGAAAATGATCGAGGAAATTGACAAATTAAGCATGAACGAATGAAAGTGCCTCAAAATTTACAAGACCATTTTGAGTGCTAACATCTGGGTCCAACTGGGATGGAGACCTCCCTATGAGGCTCCAAGAACCTAGTAGTTCTAGTCGCCTTATCCTCTGGGCTATGGAGTCATCAAGCCTGTGCAACCAATCCCTTGTAAACATGCATCTTGCTCTGCTTATTTAAAACAAACCAACAACTGAAAAGAATCTATCTGCCTGTATGGCGAGATTATTCTTCTACCTACTCTTACTTAACCAATTGTACTGCTCTTGATTAAGTGAAATCATGCTTCCAATGAAGCCTTATAATACATTGATTTATTGATAACATCCTTGATCTGAACCTAAAAAACAAAGGAATCCATAGCATACAAAAATGCAATTTGAAAATATGACAGAAACAACCTTCATCCGAAAAAAATATTTTGACATTTATGCTGCTCATAAACTCCATATAGTCATCAACAGGGTCATAAAAGCCACGAAGGAATACCTCTTCATGTTGTTGTTCCAACTGAAAACTGAAATGTTGCTGCTAGCTGCCTTCACTGATCTCAATGTTGAATGTAGGTTGATTAATATTTGCTGCAGATCCAAAATTGTGACATGCTGATATATCAATCTGCTCATTATATTTTAAGTTTTCAACGGGAACAATTTGAACTTCATGACAACCTAAGATAGTAGATGCATTTGATACAATGTCAAAATCATCTATACTATGGTTATCATTCTATGGATCACCAATCTCTCGGTCATAGTGAGAAGTGTCCTCTATTGTAGCATACTCTTCATGACTATTTAATTCTTTACTCAGCAAATTGAATTCATGACAACACTCAGAATAGATAAAGTTAGCTGAAAATTTTTCTTTGCAAAAAAAATGAAAATATGTCAAAGAGATGATACTTTCAATAGGAAGAGATCGGTACCAATCACGAGAAATCCCCTCTAATGAATACCCAAAGAGCTTAATATGAAAATCCTCATGCACAATTTGCAATTGATGAATGAAATCATGAAAATCTAGCAAATATTCAGCTGGTACTTCCCAATATTCTCCTCGAAATCTGGGAAGGCTACCTTCCCATTCATCTCTACTAGGCACTGGATTACGGAAACCAACTATCTTTGAAAAATCACAGAAGGCATATCTCTTAGCTAAGATCGTGTCCATTTCATACTAGTGGAGTCGTCAACATATTTCTAAACAATGGAGTCGCCACCGAATTCGTCCTTCATGGAGTCACCATTGAATTCGTCCTTCATGGAGTCGCCAGATAGATGTTTACAACCGATATAATTCCCAACCTTTGTCTATCATCAAAGACTAGAACGATGTCGTCTCCTAGGGAAACTTGCTTCACAGTCCTTTCCCCGGCAATGATGCCAATTTGTTATCACTCCAGGAGTCTCTTTAGGTTGTATCTCAAGAGAGCCGAGTAACTTAATCAAATGTTCAATTTATATAAAAGTGGATCAAGTTGGATGACTTGATGTGCTCTTATTCAATCAAAATACATATCAATTCACTCAAATACATAAGTCTTTCAACTATACTTATTCATAATTTTAATCAAGGTATGAAAGTATGGAGAAGACTTATCACATCAATAGAATCCCATATACCCAATTGCACATGTGAATGATCAACTATGACAAGAAAATTTTGCTTGTCATAGTTGATCATTCACATGTGCAATTGGGTATATGGGATTATATTGATGTGATATTCTTCTCCATACTTTCATACCTTGATTAAACTTCTGAATAAGTATAGTTGAAATCCTTCTATATTTGAGTGAATTCATATGTATTTTGATTGAATAAGAGAACAAGAAGTCATCCAACTTGATCCACTTTTATATAGATTGAACATTTGATTAAGTTACCAAGCTCTCTTAACATACAACCTAAAGAGACTCCTAGAGTGATAACAGAAGGGTCGATGGAGATGGTACCAATGTGCAGTGCACATGGAGCTAATATGAATGTCCATGAGTTATTGGAGTCTTACAATGTCTCTAAGGAAGAATATGATGAGGAAGATCATAAGAACATGCAAGTATCTTAAATAGAAAGAGAATGGGAAAGAGGAGAGGGAGACATATATTACCCAATTGCTTTTGCAACTAGAAAGTTGTTTATAGAAGAAAATAATTATACCACTACAGAACGCAAAGGATTGGAAATGGTATATGCACTGCAAAAGTCTAGAAATTATTTATTGGGGTCTCACTTTAAGATGTACACAAACCATTCTACATTAAAATACTTAGTGAACGATCCAGTGTTGGGGGGGGGAGGATATGTAGATGGATACTATTGTTTTAGGAATTTGATTTGAGGTTGTGGTGAAACTAGGGAAGTCAAATGCAGGACCAGAACATCTATCATGCATACTATCATGAGAAGATGCATACAATTTAGATGAAGGATTCCTACATGCACAACTATTTGCAGTTAAAATGGTGGATGATTACTTCCCGGACATCATGTAGTTTCTAAGTACAAGAATGGCTCCATCAGACATGACAGTTGTGTAGAAGAAACAAATGGTAGTGAAAGAAGAAGATTAACAGTTGATTGCATGGATTTTATACAAGTTGGGTGTAGATGGAATATTGAGACGATGTGTGTTTGAACATGAAAGACCGATGATACTCGCAGAAGCACGTGAATGGATTGCAAGAGGAAATTGTGCAGGGAGAGAAACTGCGCAAAATATTTTGTGTGCAGGGATTTAGTGGCCCACACTTCACAAAGATGCTAAGGTATATTTTCATTCATGCGATGTATGTCAAAGAGTGGGAAAGCCATCCAGGAGGGATGAAATGACTTTAAATCCACAATTTACATTGCAAACATTTGATAAATGGGCCATAGAATTTGTGGGGCCAATCAACCCACAATAAAGGAGATAAGGGGAAAGGTACATAATCACTACAATAACGTATTTGAAAATATGTGTAGAAGCAACACCAATCATAGACTGCACTGTGAAAACTGTTGCGCAATTATTTTTTGAGAATGTAGTCACACGATTTGGATTTTCAACACATTAATCAGTGATCAAGGGGCACACTTTCTAAATAATACAATTGCAGCATTGACCGAGGAGTTTCAAATTCATCATAATAAGAGCACACATACCATGCTCAGGCCAATAGAACAATGAAATATTTTAATAAAATCCAAGAGAATTCCTTGACAAAGATCCGCAACATACGAAGAGATGATTGGGACTTAAGAGTTCCTACATTTTTATGGGCCTACAAGACAACAAGCAAAAATTTGATAGGGTAGACACCTTTCAGGTTGGTATATGGCAATGAAGCAGTAATGCCAATTGAGATTATTCTACCTATCATGTGCATTGCAGTGATCACTGACCTTTCAAACTTCGACGCAATAGAAGAATACTATTGCAGTTACTACAACTTTTGGAAGATCAATTTGTTGTAGGTTTCCATCAACAAGTTCAGAAGGCAAGAGACAAGGCATGGCATGATAGTCACATTAAACAAAAAAAATTTAAAGTGGGAGATTTGGTATTACTCTATGATGGAAATTCCATTCAACATATAGGAAAGTTTAGAATACAATGGTTAGTGTTAGTGCTCTGTAAACTTCGTTCGGCTGAGAAAATGAAAGACAAAGGCAACCTACAAACCAAATTTGAGGTCCGAAACTAGCCTTTCCGAACTGGAGAGGGCTCTCTCTGAGACTTCGTCTCTATAAAGGTTATGGCTTTAAATTGTCGGCTAGATTTAACACTTTTATACAATATTTTTGGTTCTATTGGCGAAAGAAGGCAACACCTTGGGCTATGGAATCAATGGAATCAATTAAAAATCTTTGTGTGTGGTGAGAGAAAAACACATGAAGCAACTCGAAGAACCGCTGAGGATGAATTCAGAGTTCGCTTAGAAGAAAAATAGTCGTCTAAATGGAGCGAATCTAGAGCACCGCGCGGTGAATTCTAGATTCGAAATCATGTTTTGATTTAAAAACAAATTACAGATGTGAATATAAAGAACACGGGAAAACACATACGCAAAGAGAGAGTACAATACATCAAACTGCCACTGTTAGAATCTTTTCGTCAAAGCTTCGGGACCTTTGCATTAAGTTTCAATTGAATTCAAAAGCTACATTCAATAGTCACTGTCTATACTATTTTTCCAAACAACCTCTTTTACATGAAAAAGATCCCCATATATAGAAAAATAATGTCACCTTGGCTTCTAGGGTCGAACTACTCTCTCCTAGAATCATGGATCCGATTTCTTTGAAAGAGAACAATAACTTCAACGAATTTACTAAAAATAGAAAACCTGACTTTGCCAAATCATAATCGCAACTGAAATATTATTTACAATCATTGATCATTATCAAAATTCAACCATATGGTTGTGATAAGTCACCATGTTCATTTCTGGACACTCTGTCACCCCTGCACAGCAAGTCTGCTACGCAACAATAACCTACAACAAAAATGCAGTGGATTGTGCAGCAAACTGTGAAAATAGGCGTTAAAGATGACATCATATCTCACGAATAAAAATTGATTTTTAAAAAATGATAGATATTTTGTAGGTAAGATCGTTATAAAGAAAAACCTCTCTCTGTTTCTTTAAATTTGTCTCTAGCTGGTTGTAATATGTGTTGCAAAAACATGTCTCGGACAGGGAATCATGAAAACTGAAAAATATGGCTCAAATATTCCTTCGCATCTACCAAAACATGAAACGGTTTTCAAATATGAGAGAGGTTTTTATTATTTGGTTTTTCCTTGACATAAACCTCTCGGTGATTTTCAAAATTCCTCTCCATTTGGTCAGAAAGTGATCTTGAAGTTGACTACTAAACCAGTCATTTGTGTAGCGTGCCCTGTAGCCCGTGTGCAGGAAAATACTATGCGGGAAAACATCTTCTATGCAATAGAATCCTATGAGTGGAAACCTCCTCTATGTGATAGCATCCTATGCATGAAAACATCCTCTACATGACAACATCCTATTTGCGACAACATCCTCTTCACGACAACATCCTATGTGCGACAACATCCTCTACGCGACAACATGCTATGCATGACAACATCCTCTGTGTGAAAGCATCCTCTACGTGACAACATCCTTTGTGCGACATCATCCTCTGCATGACAGCATCCTCTACGCGAAAACTTCCTTTGCACGATAGCATCCTCTGTGCGACAACGTCCTTTGCATGACAACATTCTCTGCATGACAACATTCTCTACACGACAACATCCTCTGCGCGACAACATTCTTTGCGAGACAACACCCTATGCACGACAACATCCTTTGCGTGACAACATTTTCTGCATGAAAACATCCTTTGCGCAACATCATTCTTTGTGCGACAACTTCCTCTATGTGACATGTAGCAAATTTTGCAGCGCACGGTGAATTTTGCAACGTGCAGTTGCAAATGGAAATGGAAATAATAAATTATAAATATTCCCTTTGAAACCGACTCTTGGAGATGTTAGATGATTCCAGGCATAAAAACAATATTGGTGCTAATAGGCATGACTTTGCAAACTGTTGACAAACCTCTAGCCTTAGCTATGAAAATCATGGTGCTAACAGCTGGCTCCAATGGGGATGTTATCCTCCCTGTGAGGTAGCAAAGAATAGTAGACTAGGTGCTTTATCCATTAGGTTGTTCCCAAAACAAATGTGTGTACCCTGATCCGACCTGTCACTAGTGTCCGCTAAAAACCAAAGTCTACACACTGCTCTCAACTGGAGACTGGACGTTGAATACATCGCTAAAATCTGACAGTAGACACTATTGAAAATTCAAACGGAAAAATGCTTGACCAACAAGCTTATTCGCACCTACCTACCCTAACTGCTGAAATGAACTGCCAATCAAGTGAAATCATAATGCCAATGAAACCATGCAATCATTTTATTCACTGTTTGTCTTCTTTTCACATGCTTGTTCCAAAGCCTATTTAATGATAATTCATTCAAGAATTTAACTATAAATTCAAATCTTAAAAAATTAAAAACATTGGGACTGTTTGTTGCCTCCAACAAAACTACAAATGGATCCTCTAAAACATGCACAAAACAACAATCATGTTTCACCCCTTCCACTTCATTCTTGTTTTCATGTGATTTAACATGTTGATTTCCACCAAGAGGCTGAAAAATCTGATGATACTGTTGGAAATAACAATCTTATGAATCAGAAGATAGTGTTGGCTGAAATGAAACCCCTGGTGGAAAGTAATCCATATCTAACACTGACATTGATTGACCATCATCTTTATTTCCAAGCTATTAGTTGAACACAGGCTACAAATTTGAACTGAAATAACCTTCCATGTAATCATCAACACGACCATTAAATGCATGATAAGGTTGTTAGTCTTCCTCACTGATAACAATTTTCTCATGTAAAACAGTGTCACTGTGAATGTAGTCAGACTTCCTTGCTTCCTTTGTTATCTCATGATTTACTTTCAACAATTCAAAGGAAGAAAAACATAATGGAATATAGTTTTCATTTTCAAGTCCACTGCTTTCTTCATATTCAACATCATGCCTGGAGGATTTGTGATTTGAAACATTATAAACATTTTTCTTCAACAATTTGAAAGAAGAAAAACACAATGGCAAGGTTCTTTCACTTGATTCAAAACCTTCTTCATTTTCTTCACTATTGTCATATGCACATTTTTCAATTTCTTTGGATTTTTGAACATACTCATTTTCAGATTCATCTTCGACCAATGGCTGCAATTTTGAACTCACAAGACCTTCTACATAACAAGTAACAGGGTCATCAAACACATGAGAAGATTGTTGCAATTTCTTGTCAATTTGTTCCAGTGAATCAGTGTGATTTGGCATTAGCACACATTCCTTTGCTTCAGTGATGATCTTAGAATTTTCTTTCAACAATTTAAATGAAGAAAAGCATAAATATAAAGAATTTCCTTCAACTGATTCAATACTTTCTTCTTTGTAACTGTGATATGTAGGCAGAGTGCTCTCATTACACTGTTGAAAATGAATGTTTTCTAATAGAGAACATGTAGTTGGTTGTTCTAGGAAGTCAATATCATAATCATCATCATATTCATCATATATAGGTAAATCAACAACATCTTCAATGTCATCTAACAAGGAAAATCTTGGAACATCAACCTGCTCGTCAACAAAATGATTTGCAAATTCATCTTCTTGACTGTCTACAAATGAATACATAAAACAATCAGCCCGATGCTTATCATGGGATGGATCAGAAGCTAAATTAACATATTCTCTTTCAATAAGTGGAATATAATATTTTTCAAAATCATTAGCATTTAAAACTTTAAGAGGGCATATGATATTATTAACTCTCTGCTCAAGATTCAAATCAGTTGTTTTCTGTTCATATTCACTGTCATGTTCCTTAGCATCCAACTCCTCATTTCAAATCTGTTTACATGCTTGGATATCATGTTGAATCTCCTGAGTATCATTAAACATTTATTGTAAGGACTTAGGTATTCTTTCCATCATGAGGAAAGACAAATCTGGATGAAAAGTTGTTTCATAATGGAGCATGGCAACAACTTCAATGGGTTGAATTTCTTTGGGAAAATTGTAATAAATACTAGAAAACCTTCTACTGAATATAAAAATAGTTTCATTTCTCTTCCTTCTTAAGGCATAGAACTCTGTAAGATGTAGATCCAAAGATTTATCCTTGCCCCAAAACTTGAAGAAAACATTCTTCAATTCCTCCCATGAGCTAATTGTCTCTAGATGAAAATGTTTAAACTAGTCTTTGGTATCCCCTTTCAAGGATTGAGAGAAGGCCCTCATACAAACATCATCATGATCAATCTCAAACAAATCTATAAAATGTTCAAAATATTGGATGTGTTTTTGAGATGTGATGGCATTAGGTTCTCCATGAAACACAGGTAGGTACTTATAGTGCTTTGGAGGAAAATCATGAATGATGTAAGGTAATTTTAAAGGACTGTATCTATGCTGAATCTTAGAGGGTGTTGGATCAAGTACAAGAGGTGAGACATCAGCCTTGGTTTCATGAGGCTCATCAACTTGGCTATGGTCATCACATGGCTCAGATGGAAGATTTTGATCAAAATAAGTGATAAACTGAGGAGATATATGTACAAATTTAGGAGGAGAATATACAATTGCAAGATTCTCATGATCATCATTTGAATGCAACAAGTAAAGAAAAATTTGTTTAGGATGTTTAAGAAATGACAAAAGGTACTTTGTAACAAAAAATATTATGTCTTGGAAAAAAACTCAACTTTAGGTACTTGTTTTCTCCCATGATGTCCTTTCATAGCTATGTCAATGGATCTTGTCCTCTAGTGGAGTATCTGAATCACATTTTAAGTTTGATGGGAGTTGCCAATAAAATATTCAGGCTACCGAGTCTTTGGACAATGGAGTCACCATGAAAATTTTGAATATGATATTCTTGAAAATGGAGTCGCCAGGTGAATAATGTACAACCTTTCTGTGTCTGAATACTTTTCACCATGAGTGCTCAGATCTTAAATTTGTCGCTTCTCCCAGGGAAGATTTTACCTTTGTTCCTCGACAATGACGCCAAAATGTTAGCACTCTATAAACTTTGTTCGACTGAGAAAGCAAATGACAGAGGCAACCTACAGACCAACTTTGAGGCCAAAAACTAGCCTTTCTGACCTGAAGAGGGCTCTCTCTGAGACTTCATCTCTACACAGTTTATGGATTTAAATTGTCAACTAGATTTAACACTTTTATACAATATTTTTGGTTCTATTAGACAAAGAAAGCAAGACCTGGGGCTATGGAGTCGATTTAAGAAAGTGACAGAAACAAATGACTTAGTGACAGAAATTGAGAGGATAAAGGCTAAGTAAGAAACATTATTTCAGTTAAAAATCATTGTGTGTGGTGAGAGAAAAACACATGAAGCAACTCAGAGCACCGCTAAGGATGAATTCAGAGTTTGCTTAGAAGAAACACAGTCGTCTAAATGGTGCGAATATAGAGCATTGCGTGGTGAATTCTAGATTCGAAATCACATTCTGATTTAGACAAAAAAATATAGATATAAATATAAAGAACACAGGAAAACACGTACCCAAAGAGAGAGTACAATACATCAAATGTCCACCATTATAATCTTTTCGTCAAAGCTTCAGGACCTTTGCATTAAGTTTCAATCGAATTCAAAAGCTACATTCAATAGTCATTGTCTATACTATTTTTCCAACCAATCTATTTTACATGAAAAACATACCCATATATAGAAAATTAATCTCACCCTTGGCTTCTAGGGTCGAACTACTCTCTCCTAGAATCATCAATCTAATTTCTTTGAAAGAGAACAATAACTTCAACAGATTTACTAAAAATAGAAAACCCGACTTTCCCAAATCATAATCGTAACCGAAATATTATTTACAATCATTGATCATGATCAAAATTAGACCATATGGTTGTGATAATTCATCATTTTCATTGTTGGACACTATTTCACCTATGCACAACAAGTCTGCTACGCAACAGTAACCTACAACAAAAACACAACGGATTGTGTAAGAAACTAGTAAAATAGTCGTTAAGATGACATCATATCTCACGAATAAAAAACTATATTTTAAAACAAAGAGAATTTTTTTTATATACGCTCGTTATAAAGAAAACCCTCTCTCGGTTTCTTGAAATTTGTCTCCAGCTGGCCGAAATACGTGTCGCACAAACATGTATCGGATAGAAAATCATGAAAACTGAAAAATAGGGCTCAAATATTCCTTCGAATATCAAAAAATATGAAACAACTTTCAAATATGAGAGAGTTTTTTATTATTTAATTTTTCCTTGACAAAAACCTCTTGGGGATTTTAAAAATTCCTCTCCATTTGGTCAAAAAGTGATCTTGAAGTTGACTACTAAACCAGTCATTTGCACAGAGCGCCCTGTAGCCTGTGAGTAGGAAAATACTATGCATGAAAAAATCCTCTACGTGATAGAATCCTATGTGCATGATCCAGGTGGATATCGGTGGCCACCCACCTTTTCCGACTGGCTCAAAATCGTTTTCTGGCAATTTTGGCAATTTACTATTTTTAGAAATTTTTAACTTCCAGGGCCATTTTGAGGGCCCAAATGAAGGTTTTTCAAGATCGATATTCTCAATGATAGTCGAAGGCATGATTGCAACCCAAAAATGAATATCCTCGATGATACCTTTCCAATAAGATATCATACGCCTAAAACGGAGATCGTATGCAAAAGTTATGACCCTGGGAAGTTGATGTACTAACTTACCCAAACGAGGCCCACATGACTTTTGGCGCTTCATCTCCTAGGGTTAGGTTTTTGGATGTCTAGGGTTTTTGGCATTCCTGTTTATTGTAAAAGGGCCTTCAGAGCCTCATTGTAATCATATTCTTGTGAATGCGAGTAGCCGTCACATCTCTTCTCAGAGATAAGCTCCCATCATTCTATCGAGTCTTTCACTCTGTATTTTACAGTCTCTGTACATTTATTTCATTAATAGAAATCGTGTATTACTGTATATCTGTGTTTATGTTTGCATCTCTAATATATTTCTATTATATTATTTAATATCTGTGATATCCCTGTGCATTTCTTTATTATATCTTCAATCTCATTTCGTGCCGAAAATAATCTGGATCAGTAGTATCAGAGCAGGTTGTTCTTGATCATTTTTTCAGTGCATGTCCCCAATGAGGTCCGAGTATAGCAAGTTGGGTCTAGAGTTTGTCTCTCTTGAGGAAAATTGCTCTCACACACCCAAGAAACCCTCAATGGTGGAAGAAAAGAAAAACGACAGAGCAAATGATCCTATCAATCTGTTTCTTGAGCAAGCTCTCACGTGACAGAGGGATGAAATGATGGAGAATTTTTCCCACATCCTTCAACACCTCTTGATAGCGTCAGGCACATCTTCATCAAGCGACCACTTTGGAGGCACACCGACTTTTAAGGTACAGGTCAATTTTGATATTCCTATATTTGAAGGTCAGATAGATGCGGATGCCCTAGATAAATGGTTAAATTTGTTAGAAGGTTATTTCTCTGTTCACAATTTTTCTGACAGAGAAAATATCATCTTTGCGCTCCTTAAGGCTCTCTCCCATGTCAAACATTAGTGGGAAATTTACCAGGAGCATAGTTCCATAGAGAAGTCCGTAATATATGGGGTTGATCCCACTTGGGATGTTTTTGTGGATGCGGTAAAGGAAAAATATTACCCTGTTGGCAACTATGAGGACCAGTACATGAGATGGACCACACTACGGTAAGATAGGGGCCAAGCAGTTTCAGAGTTCACCAATACCTTCCATACCTTGCGCACCAAGATTGGTATCAAATACTCCGAATGACATTTGGTTCTGAAATACTGTGGCGCTCTACACATATACATCCAAACTAAAATGGAATTTTTGGACATCTCATCACTCAGTGCTACCTATCGATATGCAGTTAAAATCGAGCAGAAATTTAAGCACCTAAACAAATGGGAGTTCGTGTCTGCAAATCCGCAACAACCAAAGTATGACAAAGACAACCCTAACAAACAATCTCCCGAAATCCAGTCCAAGCCATAGGAACAGAAGGGCCATGAGAAGACAAAGAAGGACATCGGAAAATGGTGTGATTTCCACAAAATCCCTTGGTACAACACCAATGAATGTCTCTCAAAACATTTATTGGTGGCCAAGATCAAAGACAACGAGCCAAACCCTGATTCAGAATATGATTCTGAAAATATTGGTAAAGGATAGATCATTGACGCAGACCCCACTGCTATTGTCGCGACCGCAACAATTCAACCAGAAGAACCAACAAATCCTGAAGTGGGAGAGCACCTTTTTCATTCACAGATGTGGGTGAAGGGGACCCCGCTGCATTTTATTGTTGATAGCGGAAGCCAGAAAAACCTCATTTCAGCAGAGGTCGTCAAACAGTTGGGATTGTCGATAACACCACACCCGCATCCATACAAC
The DNA here is from genome assembly GCA_009831015.1 of Picea engelmannii. Classification (NCBI taxonomy): domain Eukaryota; kingdom Viridiplantae; phylum Streptophyta; class Pinopsida; order Pinales; family Pinaceae; genus Picea; species Picea engelmannii. The sequence goes on from ML788721.1 coordinate 179,984, forward strand.
ATCGGGTGGCTTCGGCATGAAAGAGATCTCCATGTTAGCCAACAGTGTCGATTATCATACGGCATCCAAACTTTCAAGGATGAGGTATTATGTGATGTTTCCCCATTGGATGTCTATGATGTTCTCTTGGGAAAACCATATATGTGGAGACGCCATGTTGTTTATGAGTCTTGACCCCATAGTGTCATTGTTACTTTGGGGGGTCATCTCTACAGAATACCAGAGGTAGTTCCAAATATTGTTCCACCTAAAAAGTGTCACAAGGAAGTATCTCATACTGCAAAATTTAGCTTCTTCACAATCTGTTCAAAAGGAGAACAGAAAGACACTGCAACCATTACAGCCTCGCACCCTGCACCTTCTACCCAACAAAAGAAGGTCGAAAAGGTTGCAACAAAGAACAAATATTCCTTATGCACACCATCCTCTCATGTATCTCGACTTGTTGAACAACCTAAGCTTGAACAGGTTCATGGCAAACTTCCCCAAACTAAGCAGTGCGACGTCTCCAACAATACAGGCAGCTCACCAAGATGCAGATCCAACAAACTCTTTTCCCTCTCCCCCGGGAACTCAACACAATGGAGACCATTTCTTCCTAAGGAGTAAGTATTGATCCAGGTGTATATCGGTGGCCACCCACCTTTTTCGACTGGCTCAAAACAGTTTTCTGGCAATTTTGGCAATTTACTATTTTTAGCGGTTTTTAACTTTCGGGGCCATTTTGAGGGCCCAAATGAAGGTTTTTCGATATTGAGGTTCTCAATGATTGATGAAGGCATGATTGAGCCCCCAAAATGAATCTCCTCAATGATACCTTTCGAACGAGCTATCATACGCCTAAAATGGAGATCGTATGAAAAAGTTACGACCCCGGGAAATTGATGTACTAACTTACCCAAACGGGGCCCACATGACTTTTGGCACTTCATCTCCTAGGGTTAGGTTTTTAGAATTATTGTTTATTGTAAAAAGGACTTCAGAGCCTCATTGTAATCATCTTCTTATGAATGCTAGTAGCCGTCACATCTCTTCTCAGAGATAAGATGCCAACATTCTATCGAGTCTTTCACTCTGTATTTTACAGTCTCTGTACTTTTATTTCATTAATAGAAATTGTGTATTACTGTATATCTGTGTTTATGTTTGCATATATGATATATTTATATTATATTATTGAATATCTGTGATATCTCTGTGCATTTCTTTATTATATCTCCGATCTCATTTCATGCCGAAAATAATCTGGATCAGTGGTATCAGAGCAGGTTGTTATCGATCGTTTTTTCAGTGCATGTCCCCGATGAGTTCTGAGTATAGCAAGTTGGGTATCGAGCTTGTCTCTCTTGAGGACAATCTCTCTCTCACACCCAAGAAACCCTCAATGGTGGAAGAAAATAAAAATGACAGAGCATACGATCCTATCAATATGTTGCTTGAGCAATCTCTCACGCAACAGAGGGACGAAATGATGGAGAATTTTTCCCACATCCTTCAATGCCTTCTGATAGCATCAGGCACATATTAATCAAGAGGCCACTTTGGAGGCACCTCACCTTTTAAGGTACAGGTCAATTTTGATATTCCTATATTTGAAGGTCAGATAGATGCGGATGCCCTAGATAAATGGTTAAATCTGTTAAAAGGTTATTTCTCTATTCACAATTTTTCTGACAGAGAAAAGATCATCTTCACGCTCCTTAAGGCTCTCCCCCATGTCAAACATTGGTGGGAAACTTACTGGGAGCAGAGTTCCATAGAGGAGTCCGGAATATATGGGGTCGATACCACTTGGGATGTTTTTGTGGATGTGGTAAAGGAACAATATTACCCTGTTGGCAACTATGAGGACTAGTACATGAGATGGACCACACTGCGGCAAGAGAGGGGCCAAGCCATTTCATAGTTCACCAATACCTTCCATACCTTGTGCACCAAGCTCGGTATCAAAGACTCCGAAAGACATTTGGTTCTAAAATACCGTGGGGCTCTACATAGATACATCCAAATTGAAATGGAATTTCTGGACATCTCATCACTCGGTGTTGCCTATTGATATGCGGTTAAAATCAAGCATAAATTTAAGCACCAGAAAAACGGAAGTTTGGGTCTGCAAATTCGCAAAAACCAAAGTATGACAAAGACATCCCTAACAAAAAGTCTCCCGAAAACCAGTCCAAGCCACAGGAAAATAAGGGCCACGGGAAGACAAATAAGGACACCGGAAAATGGTGTGATTTCCACAAAAGACCCTGGCACAACACCGATGAATGTCACTCAAAACAGTCATTGGTGGCCGATATCAAAGACAAGGAGCCAAACCCTGATTCGGAATCTGATTCTGAAAATACTAGTAAAGGACAGATCATTGACGTAGACCCCACTGCTATTGTCACGACCGCAACAATTCAACCAGAAGAACCAACAAATCCTGAAGATGGGGAGTGTCTTTTTCATTCACAGATGTGGGTGAAGGGGACCCTGCTTCATTCTATTGTTGATAGCAGAAGCCAGAAAAACCTCATCTCAGTAGAGGCCGTCAAATAGTTGGGATTGTCGACAACACCACACCCGCAGCCGTACAACATCGGGTGGCTTCGGCAAGGATGAGATATCTGTGTCAGCCAATAGTGTCGATTGTCATACATCATCCAACCCTTCCAGGATGAGGTATTATGTGATGTTTCCCCACTAGATGTCTGTGATTTTCTCTTGGGCCAACCATATATGTGGAGACACCATGTTGTTTATGAGTCTTGACCCCGTAGTTTCATTGTTACTTTGCGGGGTCATCTCTACACAATACCACAGGTATTTCCAACTATTGTTCCACCTAAAAAGTGTCGCAAATTAGTATCTCATACTACAAAATTCAGCTTCTTCACAATCTATTTAAAAGGGGAAAAGAAGGACACTGCAACCACTACAGCCTCGCCCCCTGCACCTTCTACCCAACAGAAGTAGGTCGACAAGGTTGCAGCAAAGAAAAAAGATTCCTTCTAGACACCGTCCTCTCATGTAGCTCAACTTTTTGAGCAGCCTCAGCTTCAACAGGTTCATGACAGACTTCCACAAACTAAGCAACACGATGTCTCCAACAATATAAGCAACTCACCAAGATGCAGATTCAACAAACACTTTTTCCTCTCCCCCGGGAACTCAATGAAATGGAGACAATTTCTTCCTAAGGAGGGAGGATTGATCCAGATGGATATCGGTGGTCACCCACCTTTTCCAACTGGATCAAAACAGTTTTCTGGCAATTTTGGCAATTTACTATTTTTAGTAGTTTTTAACTTCCGGGGCCATTTTGAGGGCCCAAATGAAGGTTTTTCGAGATCGAGGTTCTCAATGATAAATAAAGGCATGATTGAGCCACCAAAATAAATCTCCTCGATGATACCTTTCCAATGAACTATCATACGCCTAAAATGGAGATCGTATGCAAAAGTTACGACCCCGGGAAGTTGATGTACTAACTTACCCAAACGAGGCCCACATGACTTTTGGCACTTCATCTCCTAGGGTTAGGTTTTTGGATGTATAGGGTTTTTGGCATTCCCGTTTATTGTAGAAATACCTTCAGAGCCTCATTGTAATCATCTTCTTGCGAATGCAAGTAGCCGTCACATCTCTTCTCAGAGATAAGCTGCCACCATTCTATTGAGTCTTTCACTCTATATTTTAGAGTCTATGTACATTTATTTCATTAATAGAAATCCTGTATTACTGTATATCTATGTTTATGGTTGCATCTCTGATATATTTTTGTTATATTATTGAATATCTGCGATATCTCTGTGCATTTCTTTATTATATCTTCGATCTCATTTCGTGCCGAAAATAATCTGGATCAATGGTATCAGAGCAGGTTGTTCTTGATTGTTTTTTTAGTGCATGTCCCCGACGTGGTCCAAGTATAGTAAGTTGGGTCTCAAGCTTGTCTCTCTTGAGGACAATCGCTCTCACACACCTGAGAAACCCTCAATGGTGGAAGAAAAGAAAACCGACAGAGCAGACAATCCTATCAATCTGTTGCTTGAGCAAGCTCTCACGCGACAGAGGGACGAAATGATGGTTAATTTTTCCCACATCCTTCAATGCCTCTCGATAGCGTCAGGCACATCTTCATCAAGCGGCCACTTTGGAGGAACCTCTCCTTTTAAGGTATAGGTCAATTTTTATATTCCTATATTTGAAGGTCAGATAGATGTGGATGCCCTAGATAAATGGTTAAATCTGTTAGAAGGTTATTTCTTTGTTCACAATTTTTCCGTCAGAGAAAATATCATCTTCACGCTCCTTAAGGCTCTCCTCCATGTCAAACATTGGTGGGAAAATTACTGGGAGAAGAGTTCCACAGAGGATTCCAGAATATATGGGGTCGATCCCACTTGGGATGTTTTTGTGGATGTGGTAAAGGAACAATATTACCCTGTTGGCAACTATGAGGACCAGTACATGTGATGGAACACACTGCGAAAAGAGAGGGGCCAAGCAGTTCCGGATTTCACCAATACCTTCCATACCTTGTGCATCAAGCTCGGTATCAAAGACTCCAAACGAAATTTGGTTCTGAAATACCATGGGGCTCTACACAGATACATCCAAACTGACATGGAATTTCTAGACATCTCATCACTCGGTGCTGCCTATCAATATACGGTTAAAATCAAGAAGAAATTTAAGCACCAGAACAAACGGGAGTTCGGGTTTGAAAATCCGCAACAACCAAAGTATGACAAAGACAACCCTAACAAATAGTCTCCTGAAAACCAGTCCAAGCCACAGGAAAAGAAGGGCCATGGGAAGACAAAGAAGGACACCAAAAAATGGTGTGATTTCCACAAAATATCTTAGCACAACACCGATGAATGTTGTTCAAAATAGTCATTGGTGGCTGAGATCAAAGACAAGGATCCAAACCTTGATTCAAAATCTGATTCTGAAAATACTGGTAAAGGACAGAGCATTGACCCAGACCCCACTGCTATTGTCGCGACCGCAACAATTCAACCAGAAGAACCAACAGATCCTGAAGAGGGGGAGCACCTTTTTCATTCACAGATGTGGGTGAAGGGGACACCACTGCATTTTATTGTTGATAGCAGAAGCCAAAAAAACCTCATCTTAGTAGAGGTCGTCAAATAGTTGGGATTGTCGACAACACCACACCCGCAGCCATACAAAATTGGGTGGCTTCGGCAAGGATGAGATCTCCATGTCAGCCAATAGTGTCGATTGTCATACAGAATCCAACCCTTCAAGGATGAGGTATTATGTGATGTTTCCCCACTTGATGTATGTGATGTTCTCTTAGGCCAATGATATATGTGGAGACACCATGTTGTTTATGAGTTTCGACCCCGTAGTGTCATCGTTACTTTGGGGGGTCATCTCTATATAATACCATATGTAGTTCTAACTATTGTTCCACCTAAAAAGTGTCGCAAGGTAGTATCTCATACTGCAAAATTTAGCTTCTTTACAATCTGTTCAAAAGGGGAACAGAAGGACACTACAACCACTACAGCCTCGCCCCCTGCACCTTCTACCCAACAGAAATAGGTCAACAAGGTTGCAACAAAACAAAAATATTCCTTTTGCACACCTTCCTCTCATGTATCTCGACTTGTTGAATAGCCTCAGCTTCAATAGGTTCATGATAGACTTCCACAAACTAAGCAGTGCGACGTCTCCATCAATACAAGCAGCTCACCAAGATGCAGATTCAACAAACGCTTTTCCCTCTCCCCCGGGAACTCAACGCAATGGAGAACATTGCTTCCTAAGGAGGGAGGATTGATCCAGGTTGATATCGGTGGCCACCCACCTTTTTTGACTGGCTTAAAACAATTTTCTGGCAATTTTGGGTATTTACTATTTTTAGCAGTTTTTAACTTCTGGGGCCATTTTGAGGGACCAAATGAATTTTTTTCATGATAGAGGTTCTCAATGATAGCCAAAGGCCTTATTGAGCCCCCAAAATGAATCTCCTCAATGATACCTTTCCAACGAGTTATCATACCCCTAAAACGAAGATCGTATGCAAAATTTACGACCCCGGGAAGTTGATGTACTAACTTACCCAAACGGGGCCCACATGACTTTTGACGCTTCATCTCCTAGGGTTAGGTTTTTGGATGTCAAGGGTTTTTTTAATTCCTTTTTATTGTAAAAAGGCCTTCAGAGCCTCATTGTAATCATCTTCTTGTGAATGTGAGTAGTCGTCACATCTCTTCTCAGAGATAAGCTTCCACCATTCTATCGAGTCTTTCACTCTGTATTTTACAGTCTCTGTACATTTATTTCATTAATAGAAATCATGTATTACTGTATATATGTGTTTATGGTTGCATCTCTGATATATTTTTGTTATATTATTGAATATTTGCGATATCTCTGTGCATTTCTTTATTATATCTCCGATCTCATTTCATGCCGAAATAATCTGGATCATTGGTATCAGAGCAGGTTGTTCTTGATCATTTTTTCAGTGCATGTCCCCGATGATGTCGGAGTATAGCAAGTTGCATCTCGAGCTTGTCTCTCTTTAGGAAAATTTCTCTCTCACACCCAATAAACCCTCAATGGCAGAAGAAAAGAGAAACGATGGAGCTGACAATCCTATCAATCTGTTGCTTGAGCAAGCTCTCACGTGACAGAGGGACGAAATGATGGAGAATTTTTCCCACATCCTTCAACGCCTCCTGATAGCGTCAGGCGCATCTTCATCAATCGACCACTTTGGAGGCACCTCGCCTTTTAAGGTACATGTCAATTTTGATATTCCTATATTTGAAGGTCAGATAGATGTGGATGCCCTAGATAAATGGTTAAATCTGTTAGAAGGTTATTTCTCTGTTCACAATTTTTCCAAGAGAGAAAATCTCATCTTCGCGCTCCTTAAGGCTCTCCCTGATGTCAAACATTGGTGGGAAACTTACTGGGAGTAGAGTTCCACACAGGAGTCTGGAATATATGGGGTAGATCCCACTTGGGATGTTTTTGTGGATGCGGTAAAGGAACAATATTACCATGTTGGCAACTATGAGGACTAGTACATGAGATGGACCACACTACGGCAAGAGAGGGGCCAAGCAGTTCCAGAGTTCACAAATACCTTTCATACCTTGCGCACCAAGCTTGGTATCAAAGACTCTGAACGACATTTGGTTATGAAATACCGTGGGGCTCTATACAGATACATCCAAACTGAAATGGAATTTCTGGACATCTCATCACTCAGTGTTTCCTATCGATATACTGTTAAAATCAAGAAGAAATTTAAGCACCAGAACAAACGAAAGTTCAGGTCTACAAATCCACAAAAACCAAAGTATGACAAAGACAACCCTAACAAACATTCTCCTGAAAACCAGTCCAAGCCACAGGAAAAGAGGGGCCATGGGAAGACAAAGAAGGACACCGAAAAATGGTGTGATTTCCACAAAATCCCCTGGCATAACACCGATGAATGTCGCTCAAAACAGTCATTGGTTGCCGAGATCAAAGACAAGCAGCCGAACCCTGATTCAGAATATGATTTTGAAAATACTGATAAATGACATATCATTGACGCAGACCCCACTGCTATTGTCGTGACCAAAACAATTCAACCAGAAGAACCAACAGATCCTGAAGAGGGGGGGTGCCTTTTTCATTCACGGATGTGGGTGAAGGGGACCCCGCTGCATTTTATTGTTGATAGCGGAAGCCAGAAAAACCTCATCTTAGCAAAGGTCGTCAAACAGTTGGGATTGTCAACAACACCACACCGGCAGCCATACAACATCAAGTGGCTTTGGCAAGGACGAGACCTCCATGTCAGCCAACAATGTGGATTGTCATACGGCATCCAACCCTTCAATAATGAGGTATTATGTGATGTTTCCCCACTGGATGTTTGTGATCTTCTCTTGGGCCAACCATATATGTGGAGACGCCATGCTATTTATGAGTCTCAACCCCATAGTGTCATTGTTACTTTGGGGGGTCATCTCTACAGAATACTAGAGGTAGTTCCAACTATTGTTCCACCTAAAAAGTGTCGCAAGGTAGTATCTCATACTACAAAATTTAGCTTCTTCACAATCTGTTCAAAAGGGGAACAGAAGGACACTGCAACCACTATAGCCTCGCCCCCTGCACCTTCTACCCAACAGAAGTAGGTCGACAAGGTTGCATAAAAGAACAAAGATTCCTTATTCATGCTGTCCTCTCATGTAGCTTGACTTGTTGAACAACCTCAACTTCAAGAGGTTCATGATAGACTTCCACAAACTAAGCAGCGTGGTGTCTCCAACAATACAAGCAGCTCACCAAGATGGAGATTCAGTAAACGCTTTTCCCTCTCCCCAGGGAACTCAACACAATGGAGACCATTGCTTCCTAAGGAGGGAGGATTGATCCAGGTGGATATCGGTGGCCACCCACCTTTTCCGACTGGCTCAAAATAGTTTTCTGGCAATTTTTGCAGTTTACTATTTTTAGCAGTTTGTAACTTCTGGGGCCATTTTGAGGGCCCAAATGAAGTTTTTTCAAGACCGAAGTTCTCAATGATATCCAAATGCATGGTTGAGCCCCCAAAATGAATCTCCTCTATGATACCTTTCCAACGAGCTATCATACGCCTAAAACGAAGATCGTATGTAAAAGTTACGACCCTGAGAAGTTGATGTACTAACTTACCCAAACGAGGCCCACATGAATTTTGGCGCTTCATCTCCTAGGGTTAGGTTTTTGGATGTCTAAGGTTTTTGGAATTCCTTTTTATTGTAAAAAGGCCTTCAAAGCCTCATTGTAATCATCTTCTTGCGAATGCGAGTAGTCGTCACATCTCTTCTCAGAGATGAGCTGCCACCATTCTATCGAGTATTTCACTCTATATTTTACAATCTCTGTACATTTATTTCATTAATATAAATCGTGTATTACTATATATCTGTGTTTATGGTTGCATCTCTGATATATTTCTGTTATATTATTGAATATCTGCGATATCTCTGTGCATTTATTTATTATATCTTTGATCTCATTTCGTGCTGAAAATAATCCAGATCAACGCAGAAACCTCCTTTACTCGACAACATCCTATGCATGAAAACATCCTCTACACAAAAGAATCCTATGCACGACAACATCCTCTGCGTGAAAACATCCTATGCACAACAACATCCTCTACACGACAACATCCTATGTGCAACAACATCCTCTGCACGACAACATCCTCTACGTGACAAAATCCTTTGCGTGAAAACATTTTGTACGTGACAACATTCTCTACGTGACATCATCCTCTGCGTGACAATGTCCTTTGCATGAAATCATCCTCTGTGTGACAACGTCCTTTGCACGACAACATTCTCTATGAGACAACATTCTCTGTGCGATAGCATCCTCTGCGCGAAAACATGCTATGCTTGACAACGTCCTCTACACGACAGCATCCTCTGCGTGACAACATTCTCTGCATGAAAGCATCCTTTGTGTGGTGCGTAACAAATTTTTCATCAAACAGTGAATTTTGTAGCGTGCAGTGAATTTTGCAACGTGCAGCTGCAAATGGAAATGGAAATAATAAATAATAAAGATTCCCTTTGAAACCGACCCTTGGAGATGTTAGATGATGTCATTCATAAAAACAATATTGGTGCTAACATGCATGACTTTGCAAACTACTGACAAACCTCTATCCTTAGCTATGAAAATCATGGTGCTAATAGTTAGGACCCTATGTGATTCAACATATAACATAGACATGTGTTGTGTGGTTGTAAACCCTAAATGGAGAAGACCTTGGATGAATGGTCAATCTACGTCAGTTGAAACTCTATAGAGATGACCGACAGTTCGTGCAGTAATCTGGGTTGCACTAGAACACATGTATCATAGTAATTGTATTATAGTAGGAAGATAAAACACAAAAAAAACATATAAAATGTAGAAAAAGGAAGAAAAAGAAATAAAAAGTAGATATAGAAAAAGAAAAAGAAAAATATTATCGAGTACAAATGCATAAGACCTTACGTAGAAGGAATGATTATCGTGCATCAAGATGGAACTGCACCAATTAATAAAATAATACACAAAAGAAAATGATTGTGAAGCAAATAGATGCAAAAGAAGAAACAATTGTGTAGTTTGGCACAGATAAGACCATTAAAATCATTAAATCATGGAAACGACAGTGAGAATATGGTAATGTAGGTCATTAAAATGTTGTATAATCTTAAATGGTCAAATTCATCAGAAATCACAACAAATTGGCAGTACCAGGAAAAAATCACATGACAGATTTGGTAATAAAGCCACATTTATTTAACCATTCATCAACCCCATTGGTGGATTGGATAAGTTAGTTAAGGTGTGAAGAGACATGGACAGTTGGAAAGGAGGCACAAAATCAATTGAAGTTCGATACACGTAAATCATTGTTACTAAGAGTTTCATGCAAGAGAGAACGAACCAGAGAAAACCAAAGCGAACCCGAGTGACTTAGAGATGAACTGCAACTACAACAAAATATCCACAGAGCAAGTAAAGGAACCCGTCGTAAAAACCAATGGCCCATATGAAAGTTGAAGTTCCATCAACAATGACATCAAATAAATCGAAACGACCAGGAAATGCACCAGAGGTTGAGGAAATACCTGGAGCTTCGACTTTGACTTCGCAAGAAAGATTCCATAGGGATTATATCCCACCAAGGAAAGAGAACGTGCCTCAGGTCAAAGTACCAGCATATGGAAAATACCCATTGACAACATCACCAGTCCCACCTGGTGTAAGTATTGAAGGAGACATGCTTGGCAAGGTTGTTTCCCTCAAGTTTGTAGATCAGGATATCACAGACGAGAAGAAGTTTCCCGAGTTGGCCAAGGAAAAGTACTTGTGCACTAAGAGCATGCTGGGCACAGGTGTTAAGAACCAAATATCAATATAGCATAAAAAACCTCAAAATAAGTACTCAACTCCTTGAAAAAGAGACAAATTCAGATAATAAGACTCTTCGAGGGGGAAACCTCCTTATTCCCACATAAATGTACAATTACAAGATGATTCCAAATGAAAATGTCTCCTTGGTATATATAGGAGACTAGGAGGTATAATTACAACTAATGGAATAAAGCTGACATAAATAAAATAACATTACTAATGTAATATGCCCCAATTAAGGGGTAATGAGCCACTATTTAGGGCTTAACATGCCCCTCCCCTTGAGACACGTGTTGTTCACAATGCTTGGGTAACTATGGATGCTTCTATATAAAAGACTCATATTCCTAAGTGGAATCTTCAGCTGATAGTTTCCTCCATTTAATGAGATACTCTGAAATGGATCTATTCCTCAGCTGGTGAATTCTTGTGTCAGTGATGGTTTCTGGCTCCAATATGATTTTTCCTTCCTCTTCAAGTTCTAGAAATATAGTTTGAACCGGGATCTTGTCACATATAACCTTCTTTAAGCATGAAACATGGAAAACTGGGTGTACTTGTGAAGATGCAGGAAACTCCAATTTGTATGCCATAGTACCAATCTTTTGCAACACCTTACAAGGGCCATAGTACTTTGGTGATGATTTATTATCCTTATTGTCTTTCTTGAGGGACATCTGTTTGTATGGTTGTAGTCTTAAAACCACCCAATCCCCTACTTCAAAAATTCTTTCACTATGATGTTGATCTGCTTGTTGTTTCATGTGATTTTGTGCCATAGTCAGGTTGTCCTTTAATATTTGGAGAACTTCTTGTTGATGCTCGATGCGATATTCCATTGCTTGAACCTTAGATTTTTATTTTAGAGAAGAAGTGATGGAAGGAGGGTGGTATCCATAGAGTGCCATAAATGGTGTCATTTTTGTTGCAGTATGAAAGGAAGTGTTATACCACCATTCTTCCAAGGGTAACCATT
>ML788721.1:192848-208318 GCA_009831015.1 Picea engelmannii
AAGAAGTATTTAAGACTATCATGATCTATTTTGACCTTGAAGTGCCTACCTATTAGGTAAGGACGCCATTTCTTCAATGCATGTAGTATTTCCATCATTTTCTTCTCATAAATGGGTTTGTGTAAGTCCTTTCCCTTGAGTGGTCGACTTTCAAAGTCTAGGGGCCTTCCTTCTTGCATTAGGATAACACCAATTCCATTTCCCGAGGCATCACATTCCACAATAAAGGTTTTTGTGAAGTCTAGAGTGGTCAAGACAGGAGCTTTTCACATCACCTCTTTAATTTGTTCAAAATATTTAGTTGCCTCTGGAGTCCATGAAAATGCATCCTTCTTAGTTAGTGCCATTAAAGGTACTGTTATTCTTCCATAGTGTTGAACAAACTTGCGGTAGTAACCTGTCAAACCCAAAAATCCTCTAAGATTATTCAATGTTTTGGGAATCGACCAGTCCATCGTGGCCTTAATAATGTTAGGGTCTACCTTAACACCTTCATGAGATACAATATGACCCAAATACTCTACCTCCTTCACTCCAAAGAAAAATCTGGATGGTTTGGCATATAGTTGTTTCTCCTTTAGTAGTTGTAGCACCTTGTCAACATGTCGCACATGATCCTCCCAAGACTTGCTATAGATTAGTATATCATCAAAAAATACTAACACAAATTTTCGAAGGAAGGGCTTGAAAATGGAATTCATCAACCCTTGGAATGTGGAAGGTGCATTTGTAAGGCCAAAAGGCATGACCAAAAATTCATAATGGCCTTCATGAGTTCGGATTGTTGTTTTTGGGATATCTTCTTCCTTCATTCTAATCTGATGATACCTTGAACAAAGATCCAACTTTGTGAAATATATTTCTCCATGTAGTTCATATAACAATTCATCAATGATGAGAATGGGAAACTTATCTTTAATACTGATCTTGTTGAGTTCTCTATAATCTGGACACATACGCCATGAGCCATCTTTCTTGAATACCATTACCACTGGTGCAGAGTAAGAACTTTGGCTAGGTCTAATAATGCCAACCTCTAACATTTCTTCAACCATGTGCTCAATTTCACTCTTTTGGGTATAAGGGTATCTGTATGGCCTGATGTTAGGAGGAACACTCCCAGGAATTAGGTGAATATCATGATCATGATTTCGAGTGGGTGGAAGACCTTTGGGAATATCTTCAAATAGTTCGGAATGCTTATCAATGATCCCTTGGAGATCTTGAGGAATAAATGGCTTAGATGTTTTAACATCTAGTGAGAATAGTTGTGCAATAACACCTTGATGCCCCTTTTTCAATAATTTTGTCATGCCATTAGAGCTTATCACCATACCGAGTTTCCCTGTGATACCTCTTAACTCAATTTCTTTTCCTTCGAATGAAAATTTCATGAAAAGTTTTTGAAATTAAAAGCCATTGTTCCTAATGATTGTAACCATTGGATTCCTATTACAAAGTTAGCACCACCCATGGGTATATCAATCATTGGACTATTCATTACATATTCCACCATAGTAAGATTTATCTTATTGCATTTTCCTGAGCAATTGATAATTCCTCCATCTGCAATCATTACTTGAAACTCTGGTGCTGGATATACAAAGCAATTGAGAGATTTGGCTAATTTATAGTGAATGAAATTATGAGTACTTCCATAATCAATTAGGACTATTACCTTTTTATTTTTGATATATCCTTTGATCTTGAGGGTTTGAGGAGTGCTAATTCCAGCCAATGCATTACATGATATCGTGGAAGTCAACTCTTCAGACGAAATTGCTTCTACATTTTCATCTTGATATAGTTCTTGTTCTTCTTCTTCTTCTTCTTCTTCTTCCTCTTCACAATCTATGTAGAATAATTTATTCTCACAACACTTATGTCCCTTACTGTACTTTATGTCACAATTAAAGCATAAACCTTTTGTTTTTCTTTCCTCTAATTGTTGAGGTGTCAACCTTGTAGGTTGAGGTGTTTTAGAAGAAGGAACATTATTCTCTCTATAGATGTTAGGATTGGTCCTTCTAGTAGCCATAGCCATATTTTTACTTTCAACATTTCTTTCCACCCTAAATGCATTCTCCAATTATTTGGGTTCCCAAAGGCGAACCTCATGTTGAATGTTATCCTTTAAAGTTCCTATGAATACATCAATCAAGTGCTCATCTAGAATATCTGTTACCTTTATATTCAATCTTTGGAATTTCTCAATGTGCTCTGTAACTGAACCGTTTTGCTTGATATTTATCAATTGGCTAAAGAGTGTATTGCTCCTTGTATCCTCAAAGTGTGCTATCATTTCTTCCATGAAAATTGTCCAAGTGACGAGTGATTTGCAAGAACAAAGCCATCGATACCATACAAATTGATTGGGTTCTAAATATAAAGAAGCAATTCATACCTTTTGTGTATGTGGAACATTATGTAGATCAAAGAATTGCTCCATCTGAAGTATCCATGTGCTTGGGTCCTTGCCATCAAATTTCTTCATATCAATCTTAGGAACGTGGTTGGTCTTGAACCCAAAGTTGGAGTTTCTCCATTCTTGATTCACCTTCCTTGTGTCCTCATCATGAATTTCATGGGATACATTTTCAGTTTCAGGTGTCCTATCTATTAGGAAGTTTTTCAATCCTTCCATGATCTCCCCTTTTAAACCATCCATCTTAGTATTTATTGCCTCAAACTTAGCTTATGTTGAATCCATCATCTCTTATAGTTCATCTTTTGTTACTATATTCATTTGTAAATCATTTATGTCCCTATGCATTTCTTCACCTTCATCAAGAGTCCATGTAGGATTGTCTGGAGGTTTATTTGGTGTAGAAGTTCCCTTTTTGGGTGGAATGTTGGCCAGGTATCACTTTTGAACCTTGATTTTGAGGTGGTTCTGCTAGACAATCTTTCTTCTGTTGTATCTCCAAAGTTTCGTCCCTCATGGGTATGAAACTTTATTTTTTTTAGTTCTCTGATATTTCTTCTCTGTAATTCCACAAGTCTGATCAAAATTGGATGTGCCAAATGGAATTTACGGTAACTTCCCCACAACTTGTTGATTTTTTGCCTTTCCAGGAGATCTCACTTGTATAGCGTTCCCCGCACAAAATAATTGATATAGAATTCTGAAACTCGTACCATAAATACTTCAGATTGTCCAATATCCAATGCAACCAGTCTCATGCAATTTGGATACTCTAGGAAGAAGTTATGATTGTTTTACTTGGAACAGCTTCTTGAGACTAGTCAATAGGACTAGTCAGATACCCTATCTTCCAGAGGTTGTATCTGAAAATTTAAGATGACCCAGAAGATGAATTTTTTACCAAATATACCTTTCTAATTTATGTAAATATCCTCCATAGTTCAGGGTTTGAAATGTTACAGAAAAATGTTTATAGAAAAAATTTCGCAATGACTCAGTTCAGGATGATTCTAGAAACCTATCTTGCATAGGTTTTATCTCCGAATGTATAAAGCCTCAGGAGATGAAATTGTAACCCAACGTACCTTGATCTGTATACTAAATATCCTCCAATCTGTTCCTTCTGAAATGTTGTATAAAACATGTTATAGCGAAAATTCCAAGGTGTCTTAGATGTAGCACCGAAACCCCAAGACCTTGAGCTTTGATACCATATGTTAAGAACCAAATATCAATATAGCATAGAAAAACCTTATAATAAGTACTCAACACCTTGAAAAAGAGATAAATTCAGATAATAAGCCTCTTCGAGGGGGAAACCTCCTTATGCCCACATAAATGTACAATTACAAGATGATTCCAAATGAAAATGTCTCCTTGGTATATATAGGAGACTAGGAGGTATAATTACAACTAATGGAATAAACCCAACATAAATAAAATAACATTACTAATGTAATATTCCCCAATTAAGGGGTAATGAGCCACTATTTAGAGCTTAACAACAGGAGCAATATTGCTGGAAACGCAGATGTGGGAAACAAGACTTGAGAAGTCGGGAATACTCCACCTATTGGAGGTTCCCCACTTTGGTCGCAGCCTGGAAATCAATGCATGTATCAAGTTAATTCTTAGTTGTGCCCATGGAGGGACATTGTGGCTTGACCCACCAATGTCAATTGATACTGCATTGATTGCGCAAATCAAAGGAATACCGAAAGTCGTAGAGGATCCAACCATTTTGTTCAACAAGGAAGGGGAGAGAGCCCTATTAGAATCAATGAAGGATAAATTTCACACCTTCATTGAGAAAAGGGGATTGGATGTTGCAAACATCAATGATAGCGGTGTTCATTTTTCAAAACAGGTGTTGTGCTACAAATTGTTGTGAAACTGTCGTAAGGACGAAGTACCGACTGCATTGACTGCATCCGCAAAAAAATTCTCAGGAGTCCAAATGAACTGGGTCACCTTCTTGGTGAATCAATTTTTAACAGACTGTATCAAGGCCCAGGAGAAGGGTACAAAATTTCATTATGCATGGATTTTGATTTTGATTGCAATGGTAGGATGGCAGGAACCAGGATACTACCAATGCATAGGGACAACAAGTAGATGTAATATAGATGTGTGGTATGCCAACTTATGGCATACAACAAACAAAATGAGGCAACATGATGATAATGTTATATTTTTTGTATACTATGAAAATATCATGTTTCTAATCGAACATACACCATGCATCTCAGTCGAGATAGTGGAAACCTACAAGGATATTGTGTGATTCAAAGCAGGCATGAACCATATGTACATTCAAGAAAAGAAGGACCTTGCACGCCAGTGGCTTCCCACCAGCTATAGGTTAACAACAAAGTATGTACATGCATGATTATGAATGATTGAGAAGATTGGTGGAAAACAACAATAGAAAAAATGGGGCACCCAGAAGATGAAGAAGAATAGGATAAGAGTGATGAAGAATTGGATGAGGGGCAAGGGAATGACCAAAACAATGGTGTAGGAGAAATGCCTCAACCATCAACAATAGAGGAACAACAGACATTCCCCACGACAGGATGGAAACACAAAGATAATGGGAAGGAGACAACATGAGGGGTACGCAAGAAGACTAAAGCGCACAAGGAACCCCTAGTCTACAATTTGAACAATGACGGAAAGGATCGAATCGGATACCAAGAACAGGACATCGCAAAGGAAGTCATTGAGGAAGCGACAAGGAAACAAGAAGAGAAGCAGTAGAAGGTGCAGGAGAAGTTGGTAACACTACAACAGCTGTTGGAAGCAGGAACATAACAAAAGAGCGCAAGACAGAGGGAGGAATGTCCACAATTCTAGTGGAGGAAGAAAACGCAGCTCATTCAGTCTTAACCGAGCTAGCAACTGGGAACCAAATGCTTCAAATTGAAACATATGCAATTGAGTTCCCAATGGTAAAATTACAAGAAGAAGTGAAGGATATAAGCCATCTGAACATTGTGGTGTGGTGGATGCCGATACATATATTACAAATATTACAAATAGGCATGTTGCATGAGATTAGGATACGAGGAGATGAAGTGCACCACAGACTGACCAAATTATAGGATGAAAGGGATCAATTACAACAACAATATGAAACTATTCTATAGAAAAAGATTGCATTGGAAGGGCAAGTGGAAGGAGTAAGGAAGGAAAAGAATGAGGCCAAGGAAAGGGCCAAGAAATCTCTAAAGGAAAAGGATGAAGTCGAGAGTATGGCACAAAAGACACAAGTAGTCGTCTAGAGGTTGTACAAGCAAATCCCAGAGGCTCCGATAGTAGTATTGGCTACTATGGAAGAGTAGGTATTGAAGATTGGTGAAGTCATCAAAGGATTTCAATAGGATATTGAGGACCTACAGTTGCAAAGTACACTAAGCACGCTACCGGAAGTAAGAGCAGGCTGAGAGATAACGACAATGACAGTCGTCGCCAACATCAAGAAAGCAGAAGAAGAGTGCGCAAAAATATGCGAGGAGAGAGCACACATCTGGAAAGACTTGGTGAAAGATCTATAAATGAAGGTTGTGGAGGCCAAATTAAGAGAATCACAAGAAAAGGCCCAACAAGCTCCAGAGAGAATAAACACACTTCCACCAGATGAACGTATGACAACAATTTTGGCATAAAGGAATTGATACGTGGAAGTGGAACAGATGAAGGATCACCAGAAGATCCTTCACCAACACTTAGGACCGCTACATGAAGAAGAATTGAGGGTGATAGGCGAACTGGCCACTGCATAGGGCAAAGTGAAACAAGCAACCCATGAAGAAGAAGAAAACCTTATATATTTGACTGCACAGGGGGTCGAAGAGATTGTGGAAATAAAGAAATCAATAATAAAGGAAGTTGTGGAAATTAAGGAATCCTCCTAGAAATTCATCCAAGGATGATGAAGAAGAAAGTTTCAGGAGTGAACAGTTGAGGCAGAACCAGGAGTATAGTGTGTAGAGAGAAGAATAAAGTAGAGATAAGAAAAAATAAAGGAATAAAGCAACACAAGAAAGTGGGCGAAAAGGAAAGATGACAACCTAACATGATAAATATAGAAGGATGCAAAAAAGGAGGAAAAGCAACATGCAGAAAGAAAAGAAGGTTAAAACATCTTGAACAACAAGTTAACTTGAGTTATCACGTATTGTAATATGGTTTTGGGATGAACAAAGTAGGGTATTAAGCCCTAGAATTTGTGTATAAATAGGCAATGGGTTGGGAGAATAAGGGTTCCTCCTTTTTGAGTTATGTTTTGTTATGTTGAGGAAGAAGAGTGATAGGATAGGCAGAGAAGGAAATATTTTATGTTTGAATGCTAAGGAGATGATGTAGAGAGAGAGAGAGAGAGAGGCTTGCACTACAGAACGACTAGGCTAGGAGAAAGGAAATATAACCATGATATATCTTTGTAAGTGCAGTGTGCAAGCCTAAAGAAATTAACAAACACATAATAAAGAATCCTTTCGTTTTGGACGTAGCCCAGATTTGGGTGAACCACGTTAACTCCTAGGTTAAATGTCTTTTGTTTGATTGTTCATGGATTATATATGAATTCTTATTAGAGTAGATTTGTCTTATGTGTAATCATTACACAATTGGTACGACTGTAACAGTAATGGATTTATGTTGTAATATGGAATATAATGGTAATATGAATCTGAACTCACTAAGTACATAATGAAGAAAAAATACAACACAATGCGCACATAACCAATAACTAAGAATGAATAGAATAATCACCTCCCAATCCCTCACTATTGCAGAAACCTGGTTCCTGCAAACCCAATAGATACCTCGGGTGAGACTTCATCTGCACATGCAGGTGATGCTGAAAGGGATGGTGTATGAAGAGTTTTGTTGGTCAAAGATAACTTGAACCTAGGGTCTTACAACCGTGCACAATGCCAAAACCAAAGGAATATGTATGTTTTCTTACTACATATTTTTTTAGCATTTCACAATGTGTTCTTTATTATCAGATATTTTTCACTTTTGGTATGTTGATTTTTGTATACAAGTACTCATCGACAACATCATAACACATACCATATGGCCATCCCATTCTCCCTTCATGTATATGATTCAAACTGGAATATAGGCACTCCTTCTAAGAACAATTGCATTGACCAATATCACCCTCTTACATCTGTCTTTAGGTTTCCAACACCTGGAAATACAACACCTCCACCCAGTCCCATAGGCGTTCAAGTGTTGACTTTGCCGGTAGTTTCTTACTCTACCCATATGAGTTGTCTCACATGTTGTTTGAAACCCCTAGGCATTATAACACTCATGTTGTTTTATCCCATAGATACATGAAATCCATAGTAGTTTGCATATCCGAGAATGTACCTCATTTTTTTGTCATCATATTGTTGGCCTATTAATCCATGGACTCCCACCTTTTGTAAGTTTTGGATTGATTATGTTGAATGAAACTCCGCATTTTCATTGGCCCCTCATCACCTCCAATATCAATTGACCATCTATAGACCAATCTACATAGTATTTGTGCCCCTAATCTGCCTTCAGTTTCTGCCTAGTACTTGTTCCCCCATAAGGACAAGCCATCTTTTCACAGGGGCACTCATTTTTGTGCGTATACATTCAACCCAAGCTATTTCATTTATTTTTTGGGTTGTATAAAGTGCCTTTTTATTTTTCAATCATGTAAAGAGACGTAGGCCATCATATATGATGGCACCATTTTTTCACCTGGTGGCAGCCCTTGTCACCTTTGGTTGGGGAATTCATACTAAACAATATTTTTCTGCACAAACCTATTTCCTTGGACAAACCTCGAGTATCTCAACACCCTCTATCAATATCCCTGAGATTTTACCCATCAAACACCCATATATGCATCCTTGTCACTCATAGCTACAATTTGACAATATATGGCCTATACTTGACCGTCCCCTTGACTTCAAAACACTTTTTGTCTCATTGAATGACTGCCACTTCTTCCGGTTGTCCCTTTTTCCCCAACCAAGGGAAGTGGTGTGTCCCATTTCTCGCTAAGTTCATCCACCTTTACCAAACAATCATCACCCTCCCAAGTCAGTATCTGATATCAAACTCATAAGTAGATTTCAAGGAGCAATATGCCCCTTGTAGTCATGGCTCTATTCCTATTGAACTCAACATCAGTTTCCAATAATAGTGCAGTATCTTGGTTCTCATTCCCATATAAATGATGAACCTCGATCAGGACAAAGAGAGCCATCATTGCTCTCTGCTTATGTTGACCCCCTTATTATTGGACATCAACACATCTTCCTACCAAGGTGCATCTTACTTTGTGACAGTTGAAGTTTATAGTACCATTAAAAGACCTCTAAACCCAATCGTACCATTTTTTAGTCATGCACACTCATCACCGTTGTTCACTCCAATTAGTTTCCAAGAAATTTCTCATTCCAAAACTGCCATCTTTTGTTAACGATGCCCTTGAGGGACATGTAGATTTCTACTTCAACAAGATGTCAGTTACAAGATCATACCAAGATTCATGTTAGCTATTATAAAAATTACTTTTGTTTCAGACACGAACATGGGGCATTCCTGCCTCATTTGTACAAAATTACTTTTTCCATAGCAAGGTAATGATTGCATATGTATTCTCTCCCTCTTCCTCCAAAGGGATATTCTTCTTGTTTCCTCAACAACTCTCTCTGTCTCCGTCTCCGTACAAGTAGCATTGCACACCATAAAAGAAACGATGATGCATTTTGACTATACGATTGCTCCTAACCTCACACATCAGGGGCCATCTATTTTCACCTGAAAAATGCTCACCAAGCAATACATGTGATCATCAGAGAAGTCATCAATTTAATACACCAAAAATGCATACTCACAAGTGTTGATAAAGCTCACTCAACAAAATCAAGAAATTAATAAAAGAAAGATACAGTGACTCAGCATGACCTACCAAAAGACAACTCAC
Source organism: Picea engelmannii (assembly GCA_009831015.1). NCBI lineage: Eukaryota > Viridiplantae > Streptophyta > Pinopsida > Pinales > Pinaceae > Picea > Picea engelmannii. Next base: position 202,259 of record ML788721.1, read on the forward strand.
GCCATTAGCACAATCAACACAACTTTACAAGAAAATACTCGCACTAACAACGCATCAGCATGGTAAGTCAAAGAAATATTCATGATATTTGCACGACTATGCAATTCCTTGATCAAATCGACTACATTCATGGCATCTCCTGCACCCGCATCACACTAGTCACAAAGTCGACTCCACAATTCGATAGAACCTAACTTAGGGGTTACTCCACCACTGGATTATCCCAATTCACACTTAGAGAAAGTTAGATTAAAGCCTGATAAGGAGCTATTTAATTGAGTTTGGGTTACACATTTAGGGAGACACAACAGTGTAAGGTTGTGCTGCAAAATTTAGATCCAGAGCATCCATGCTTACCCTCAATTCCATTCACTACTCCATAGCTTGAGTTGTTAGGTGTATTGAACGTCTTGCCATCCAAGAATTCAATGCACTCTTTCATGCCATCATATGTACCAGATAGAGAAGGAGAGTTTGTTGTAGGGAATGAAAATGACCCTCCCAAGGAGGATAAGGAGAGACTACTTGTACTCTCTAAACCTCCGCGGTGTTATCATTTTGAAGATTGTGTCCATTGGTAACCATTTCCTATGTTCTCAGTGTATCTTTGCATCTTATTGTTAATGCATCTATTTACGTGTGATTCTCCTTGTTTTACACTTGTTTACTCTGCATGTACTTCAATTAACTAACCTGTGGTGTCATTAACAATCTACGATGACATTTGGGTTGTTGTTTGCTCACACCTATAGTATATTCAACCTAAAACAAAGAGCATTTAATATTGAGTTGAAGGAATGATGCACAATCAAAGCAAAGTATTTACTACACTATGAACTTAGCTCACGGCCACACCCTCCACTCTAATGCCTAACGTCAATGTCACCCTTTGACCATCCAACCAAAAAGCCCAAAAAAAACAAATTTATATATCAAAATTTAATACAAAAATTACCAACTTATGCCAAACCTTAGCATAGAGGGTTATTTGCATGGTGTAGGACTCGGAGGACTCGTTTGTCCGAACTCGTTTAATATATGTGCAACAATCATATATGTCGTGTAGGTACATAACTTTAAAAAAGACTTGGGGTAAAGTTCACTACCATGTGACACTCTTTCCATGAGAATCTTATGTTATATTTTTAATGAGAGTTGGAAACTTCATGGGAAAGGAAAATACTTGGAGTAAAGTTCACTACCATGTGACACTCTCTTCGTGAAGTTTTATGTTATATTTATATAGAAGGCATGTATATAAGAAAAAGTTTTGGGTTTTGCACCAAACTTGTCAACCAGAAACACCTGTCAACAAACCAATACTACTTTACCTCAATACCACCTCACAATTAGTATATCCACCTGTCCTATCTCTTTGTTGTCTATGTCCATATTCTTTGGACGTCTTGGCTTCTTTTCTTTGCTTGTTTGTTTCCTGTCGTACCATATCGTTGTACTCGCCCCATCTCTCACTTCATACCCCAGCTGTCACATAAAATACTAGACCCAGATGTCCTGGAAACCCTCCACTTCCTGACAACTACAAACGGGAGTCGTCGGATGATGGATGACCACGAAATGGACATCATCCGCAACAACAAAACTAGATCTCAAATACGTTCTGCAAGTAGTGAAAAAACCTCCAAGTAGTGAAAAAACCTCTTGTTAGATGTCAAAATCCAAGAACAGTTCGAGTAAAGGTGATTTGATATTATAAATGTGAAGTAATAGCATTGTCATAATTAATTTAGTTGAAAGGCGTATACTTATTGGTAATGGGCACAATTAATCATCTTTTAATCTAAAACTCTAATTTGATGGCTAATTAAAGATGCTAGAATATTCTTAGTCGTCCTCCCAAATCAATGAATGTGATTTACTCTTCATAATCTCCTTGTATTTTTGAATGCATCCGTTAAACTGTTTACTTTTTAACATTTACCTAATCATATTAAGAGATTACTATAACACTATATGATAGCCATGTTTCAATGATTAACGTTTAACATTACCACGTTTGAATTATTAACCACGAATTTCCTCACCTGTCCCTGCATTTTCCTCAAGCATTTTAAGATCTGCGTGTTTCATATGCATTTTGGCATTCATCAATCACAATTTCGGCGTTCGCAGTTTTTGCAATTGACCGAGATCACTTGGTATACTCCCCGTCAAATTATTGGAGGACAGATTAAACAGCCTGAGAGTCGTGCAGCCTTTCAAAACCTTTGGAATGGACAATATCAAGTTATTCTTATTCAAGAACAGAAGTTTTAAGCGACGCAGCCTGCCCAATTCGTTTAGATTGCGCCAGACAAATTGTTATAAGTGAGATTCAACACGCCAAAAAAACGTTTCATATGCCTTTCTGAACATTTCATATGCCTTTAGACGTTCATCAGTCACAATTATGTGACTGTGCTAGTAACTAGCACAGCCGCTACATCGCGGCTGAGAACGCCGAAAGGTATCGGCCGAGAATGCGTTCTGTCAATATAAAATGTCTGCTGTAATTTATCTGTGGTAATATGAAATGTTTGACTGCATTAGGTTGATGAATGGAACGCGTGGGCATTAGATGGAAACTTGGCAATTAAATTTTATTATTGATTAACAAATAAACGGTCGAGCTATCGCTTAGGTGGCAATCAGTTAGCTATCAAAGTAATTTTTAAATATGATTAGGTAAATGTAAAAAAGTAAACACATAAACGGATGTCTTTATAGGAAGTTAATGATTGAAATCACAGCCATTTATTTTGTGTGACTACTAAGAATATTCCAGCCATATTTAATCCTGTCCATAGAAAACTTATTAAGCACTAAACCCCTATTAAATCTGCCCATTGTCAATAGGTATACGCCTTTCGGCGTAATTAATAAATCTATATACGTGATTACTCACAGCTTAGGTGCAGGTAAGGAAAAGCTCAATAAGAAGGTACAGGTGGCAGAATATCTGGAACAGAAGACACTGCGTATTTCTAAAGCTTCCATCATCATCCATTGTTGAAAACGACTTTCTAAAAGTATTTAGATTTAATAAAATAGGCACACATACTTTTGGAAGTGTAAACTGCAAGGTATCCAAGATCGGTTAATATCTTATTGTGTTCACACATTGTTTTCGTAACCTCTGTTTGCAGAACATCACTGTTAATTCACAACTACTCTTTTAATTTAACCAGGAAAGTAAAACAAAAACAAAAACAAATTAATGTATATTTTATATATACTATCCAGCAAGTATTCCATTTCATATTTAAACTTTCTGATCGCTGCAATTTTAAATGTGTTATACCATTTATATGGGAATTTGCTCAGAGTTAAGGTAATAATTTAAAAAGAAAACTCCATTTGTAATAGTGATCCGATCCAAATTTGTAGGAGAGATTTTGTTAATTTTCCTGCTAGATTAAATCTTAGGGATCCCATCTTATCCAACTCGATGGTGATCTGTGTACAGTACAGTCGACCGTTGACATTCGCCTCCTTCATGAGGTTCGATTGTACTATTTGATGCTTGAGCTCACGTGTTACCTCAGTGAATTTCCATTTTAAGTCATCAAACTCAATCTCTCTTATGATCTCTAAAATGCATATTGAATATCTGTTACACAATTAAAGATGAGTATCTAATAGATTGATCTGTCTTTTTAGGTGGAACAAATGAGCTTGAATCTTGCCAGATTTTTAGGGGTAATCTGAGTTTAGCACAATTAAAGTTTAGACTGCATTTCAGAATCTTACTTCAAGGATTTTACCTCATTTTAAACCAACCCAAATACTTAGAAAATTGACCAAAATTTTGGATTGCTAAAAATTTAGCTCCAGAGTTAGCCTACTAGTTTTTTTTTTACCATTATAGATTAAATTACTTATGATACCTATGTGGCATCGTCTGGATCTTTCTATTAAAGCATATTAGAAGTAGTTATACTAGCAACAACCACATTTATGTAAAAAGTGATTGATATAAGCTATCAACCACTTTTTACATAAATGTGGTTATTGCTAGTTAACAACAGCCATGCCATGGAGAGGAATAGAATACCATTAATATATTAATACATAACAAATGTATTAATTAATTTATAATATAAATGTACTAATTAAAATTTTAATGTATTAATTAATTATTACATATATTAATGTATAAAATAAAATATTTATACATTACTTTAATAGATTAATGTATAATGTATTAATTAATTAATACATCACTAAACTATTAATACATTAAAAACATGCATTAATTAAAGTATTAATATACTAATAAAATAATACATTAAATATATTAATAAATACATTAATAGAGTAATAGATTAATAACATATTAATAATACATTATTAAATGTAATGTATACATTAAATAATTTATTTACATTAATGTAAATTAATAATGTAATGTATTAATTAATTAATATGTTAATACATTTTTAATATTCAATACATTTCCAAAGTATTTTTTTTTTGTTTGTTAATTTGTGTGAGACCTGTTGGCATGAGCCACACCAACCCTTAACATGGTTGGATTTTTTGTCCCCGCAGGTTTCGAACCGGTGACTTTAACATCACGGAGTGGCTTAACAACACACTCCGTCACCGACTGTCCTAAACCTCGGGGACATACATTTCCAAAGTATTAATACAAATACATTATTACAATAATAATATATTATTAAATACATTTCATACATTAGATACATTACTAAAGTATAAAGTATTGATACATTAAAATATTAATAAAGTATTCATACATTAATAAAGTAGTAATACATTAAACTTAATGAACTTAATAATACATTAGTAATACATTATTATATTAATGTAATGTATAAATTAAGTATTAATACATTAATGTATAATATAATATATTAAAGTATTGATACACTAATAATGTAATACATTAATTAATTAATACATTGTTAAACTATTAATACATTAATAAAGTAATACATAAATAACACATTATTAAATTTATTAAAGTATTGATATGTTAATAAATAGGTTATTGATGATGATGATGATGATGATTAACGTCAACTGAGACCTAATTGGTCTATCGGACCTTAAGAGGGTAAGTGATTACTTGTGATTCTTTAGAATTTTGTTTTTGTGCTCGAAAAGTATTAAGAGAAGCTTTCCAAGATCACCATACTTTTGTTGAGTTAAGAGGTTAGGAAGGTTGGTAGTGTGATCAATGTTTTGGAAATGAGATTTAATATGGGTATAGGCTGGACAATCTAAGAGAAAGAGTTTTTCATCTTCAACCTTCTTAGTGTCACAAAGGTGACACACTCTTTCATCCCATGACGTTTTAGGAATTGACCAATGTCCAGTTTCACTATGGAGCTCGTGAGAATTTGTTCTTATCCTAGCAATGTTTATTTTTTTCTTTACACTTGGAAGAACAGATAGATAATTTTGATCTTCTAGATTAGGGTTGATTACATCTTTATAATACCTTAATTTTATTTTTTCCTCTAACTCTTTATCACACCACATTTTTTCCTTAAATTTTGATTTGACATTTTTTTTAATAGTATCTTTATTCTGAAAAATGGTTTCTTCCATGATTCCCCAATAGTTTAGCCAAGACCGAATATCTTTATGCCATCCTCGCTTGAGTCGATGGTGGTTATGACTTGATTTGGAAGCAATTTTAGGTAGCCTCTTGTCTTCCATGTTGTTCAACTTGTTCTTATACATTAGGTATCTAGTCATAGACATGCTCTCAATGGGGGAGAGGCTTGTTTCTATGAGGAGGATGGGATAGAGCGTATTTCCTTTAATTTTGAGATTATAGGTTATAAAATTCTTTTGTATTTTCTCTATCTTTCTCCAAGATTCACGAGAGATACTACAACCCCAGACTTCACATCCATAAATAATAGCATGTGTAAAAAGAGTCTCGAAGAGGAGTTTCTTCTTATCCCAACTCCAAAGTTCAGCTAATTTACAATTGTTTTCAAGCCCATAATAAGCTTTCCATCCCCCAATAATCCTTTTCTCAATGCTATAATTCCAATTAAGCTTGTGGTGAATATCAATTCCAAG